>CM052191.1:880468-904489 GCA_028455805.1 Lasioglossum figueresi | reverse complement strand
TTTGAAAGGCACGACCGTGCGATCGTTTCGTTTATTCCGTTAGAGTCAAACTTTTATATTCGCGTATTTGATGGAAAATTAATGAAAAATTTTGAATTGTTGCAATAGCAGGGAGAGATAAGACAACATTGCTAGAGTTCCCAGTAACTCCCAGCACCGAATGCTCTAGAGTATCGTCGAGAAGTTACGTATTCACATTAGAAACAGATAGTTTACTTGTAACCCTCGCCAGTGAAGCAGGTAAGTTCATTTAAGTACTGCAGCTTTTTATAGAGTATTATGTACTTTGACCTTTACTTTCACAGATTTTCGAAGCTTTCATTCACAAATACTGAAACTTAAGAATGGCAAAGGCGTGTCTGCTTTTAACGAAAGGACAGAGGAATCGTCGGCGATGCAGTACTTTCAGTTCTATGGTTACCTATCACAGCAACAAAACATGATGCAGGATTACATTAGAACCAGTACATACCAGCGAGCGATTCTAGGAAATCTATCAGATTTCAAAGACAAAGTAGTGTTAGATGTAGGTGCAGGTTCTGGAATATTGTCGTTTTTCGCTGTTCAAGCAGGTGCGAAAAAAGTGTACGCAGTAGAGGCGAGTAATATGGCAAATCACGCAGAACTGCTGGTTGCTGCAAACAATTTGTCAGATAAGATCATCGTGATAGCTGGTAAAATAGAAGAAATCGAATTACCCGAATTAGTAGATTGCATAGTCAGCGAACCTATGGGTTACATGTTATACAATGAAAGAATGCTTGAAACTTACCTTCACGCGAAGAAATGGTTACAACCAGGTAAATACTTGAAAATTATGCTTTCGTTTAATTTAGTAACGTAACAAAGCTAATCAAATCGTATCGCCACAGGTGGAAGAATGTTTCCTTTGCGCGGTGATCTTCACATCGCACCGTTTTCCGACGAGAACCTTTACATGGAGCAATTCAATAAAGCCAATTTTTGGTATCAAACATGTTTTCACGGTGTGGACCTGTCCGCGATGAGGAACAACGCGATTAAAGAATACTTTAGACAACCAATCGTTGATACCTTTGATATAAGAATTTGTATGGCCAAATCCATCAGGCATATAGTAGACTTCCAAACCGCTAATGAGACTGACTTACATAGAATAGGTGAAACTTCGTATATTTCTATCGTGCGGTTGATCTTTAGGAGATACGAATAACGAGAATTAATCGATGTATTTCGCAGAAATCGATGTTGATTTTCACATATTGGAAAGCGGCACGTGTCACGGTCTTGCATTTTGGTTCGACGTTGCATTTATTGGATCGACGCAACAAGTTTGGCTAAGCACAGCCCCCACAGAACCCCTTACGCATTGGTACCAAGTGCGTTGCCTTTTGGAGAATCCATTATTCTGTAAAAGTGGTCAGCTGTTATCTGGAAAGGTCATTCTTATAGCGAACAAAAGGTGCAATTACATAGTAACATATACATACAATAACGGTCGTGTGCAATAATAATAACCTAGAATGATTCACGAAAATGCTACGAATTTCAGACAATCCTACGACGTGACAATAGATTTGAAGCTCGAAGGGACAAACATGGAAAGCAGTAGTAACACGTTGGATCTGAAGAATCCGTACTTCAGGTATACAGGTGCAGCCGCACAGCCCCCTCCAGGTTTAAATAACACCTCGCCCAGCGAATCCTATTGGACAACATTGGACGCGCAGGGCGCTAGGCAAGCGGTTAACATGGTCAACGGAATGTCGGTTAACGGTCTCGGTGAAGTTTCCATGGACGCGACTGCGGTCAATCCCGGCAATTTACTCGCGATAGGTAAAACCGTAACTCCGACACAGACCTATCCGATAGGAACAACGTTATTTACTTAGTCGACGCGTTTCGTCCAGGAGGCCAACCGAATATTCATCCCGGTTCGATCTCGAGCACCGGTCGGGGACGGGTGGGTGGCACAGCGACGAGTACGCAAGCGGCGCAACTGATAGGCGGTGGAATTACTCCAAACATGTTCACATCTCCCGCTACGGTAAGTCTCTAACACGACTAACACCACTTCGATTACCAGCGAGCTAATTACCCGAAGGTTGCATCGCATTGCACCACACCGCATCGCACCACGCCGCGCCGCGGTTTTAAAAATAATATTCGATGAATCGTCGCGCTCTCGAACGCCTAGAGAATTATGTAAATCTGTTGCCGTTCTATGTGTGCACGTTTCCGTTTTAGAATGAAAGCTCGCTAAATATTCAAAGCATAAACTTCCCTATTATATGTTAATGTGCGAAAGGATACTAAAGTGTACGCCTGCCTGCGTGGTCTTTCGCGCTACAGCTTGGTGTTACTTTCCAGCAATCGCTGGTCCTTGGGAATACCTCGCATTATCCAGTGAATCCCAGCTTGATGATCGGCGATTACGTGACACCTGGTAACGGCATATCCTCCCAAACGTATCGACAATGATCAATGGCGAAATCATTTTGCGATGACTATTCCCAGACGGCGAAACAATCTAGCGATCATCGACACCGCGGCAACGGTAGCGGAATCACCTGCAACCGTAACAGCAAACAGTGCCGCAACATGGTGTTTAATTCTCCAGCAAGCAAACCACTACTACCACTACCACTACTACTACCACTACCACTACCACTACCACTCTCGTCCGTTGTTCGAATTTTATACGTCGTTAGTCTGATCGGTGTTCACTCGAACGTTGCCCACAAGAACAAGAGCGCCAACGACTTTGCGTATTTGAACGGGCTGGCACTTGGACTCGGACTCGGACTCGGACTCGAACTCGAACTCGGACTTGGACTCGGACTTGAATTCGGTCTACGATTAGGACTAACACTAGGTCTAGGACTAGGACTCGGAATCGGACTTGGTTTTAGTCTCGGCCTCCGATTCGTACTCGAACTTGGACTTGGACTCGGAGTTGAAGTTGGAGTTGGACGGTGTGGCAGGAGAAACAAGTTAGAGTGGGAGGCACGCTGGAGGAAACTGCGAACCGTCCTCTCGTAGTCATCATGTCATTTTTCACATAGTCGCCCTCTATTTAATTGCCCGCTCGAAGATTCGATCTTCCAGATCCAGCGAAGTGCATGCTTGCCAAACGTATTCGAAAACAAATGATATTTTTTAACGACAATACAGCCATCGTACGTACTATGTATCTCATCGCGCAACATCAACAACGTCGTAAACGTTTTACGAGCTCCTAACGTATCGTCTTGTGTATCGACACGCTTGACGACGAGGGCGCAGATTAGGTACAGGGCAGACAGATCGAATCCGTTCTTTTCCTCTGCTACTTTTCCATGCTACTCTATTCAGAAATCTCTTGTACATCGAAACGATTCATAATAATTCCAATATTCGCGTTCTCGATCGTCGAGGACGCGTGCCATGGTTTTCTTTTTCTTATTCTTTCTCTTGTTATATACCACAGAAGATGTCACGATTGAACGTGGCTGTCCTGTATCTCGTCTGTGATCCAAGCAATTCAAGAGTAAATTACGTTGCGATCGTTTGTCCTTATTCTTCTTTGCTTTCTATTCGATACGCTTGTATACTATCTCGGAATCGGCTTGGTTGATTTTCAACCTCGAGCGACATTTTTACACGACGATTTTTAGAATAATGTACGATGTTCCCGAGCGTGTGCAAGGTGTGTCGCGTAAAGCGACGCGTCTACTCTGTTTTCTCAGAAATTATTTCATTTCAGAATTAGCCGTCTTTTTTACACGGCTAATCGATTTTGTAATTTGAAATTTTTGCGAATTTGGCGTGTCAAGCGAAACGGCTGATTATGAAAACTCCTTCGTGCACCATTCCGTTTCGAAGAGTAATCGGAAGTCCTCGACCGTCACGATTTAATACTTTAGCGTCGAATATAATTTCAGAGAAGACACTCGGCAATACTTGGCGCGCGATACACACTGTACAAAAAGCGAAATGTGCAAAAAGCAATAGTTCGTTAATATTACGATAATGGAGCACTCTGTGGCATTGCCTGTTATTTATTCATTCGATATCAATGGTGAATTCAGTTCAATTCAATTCAATTCAACGTAGGCTTTATATACTATACATATATAGCTTCTACGAGAACCATCCAGCAAAACTAATAATAAATTCTACGAGAACATTCGTGTACATCCATAGCATCATGTCGATCTTAATCTCATTGAATTAATCCGTACCCGTTAATTTTGCGTTCTTTTTTAAGTAAGTGATATTTTTGTTCGTTATTTATGGTTTAGAAAGTAAAAACGATTGTACATAATCGATAATTACACGAGTCGACTTTTTGATCGTATTATTTACGATGAAAAAGTGGTGAAAAGAGGGGGGGGGGGGAGTACGACACGTTTCAATAAGATTACGTTACGGTTCGTGTATCTATAGCTGATTTGTATTAATTACAATGTACAGATGCAGGGTGCAGATACAAACGCGGATGATGTGTGAGCGTGACGCGTATATAGACGCACGGTGTCTCGAGTTTGTAACGTTTTTTATTGCGCGTCGACTTCCGGTCAGTAGGATTAATTCTCTACTTTTAATGTACTTGGACTATTCTGTCAGAATTCCATTACCTTTACACGTTCCCCGTTTTAATTGGCTGTTTGATCGCGGAACGAACCGCTTTCGCCGCAAATCTATAAACGCAAATTGCTCTTTCTCGAATTCTTCGGAAAAATGTTTGTCATACGTTCGTGCAACGGCACCTATAGCCAATTTATCGTTCGTCTTGTCCGAGCACGAAGCGGTTCGTTGCGCGATTAAATAGCACCACGTTTTTTTTATATATATACATATATACATAGTTCCGAAGTAATCGATGAATTATTTAATTTTACAAAAACAACCGCGAACGTACTCCCGAAATTAGTTTTACACAGGTAATCTCCTGATAATGAGGTGCAGAATGTGGGCGCGCGCGCGCCCGTGTCGAACGCGCACGAGCTTTCATCGCGATAGACTGAAACTGTAAAGATGCACGACAAATGCGTCGGAAAATAAAAGAACAAATGAGCAACCGAGAAATCAATCGTATAATTCACGAGTCGTATCTCAGAGCCGAAATCGGGAAATTTTTCCGTTTCTTTTTTTTTTCTTTGTTCTTGCTTTCTATCTTTTCTTCTTACAGTAAAAAAAAAAAATAAAATGTCTGGAAACAAACAGCCCTCTTGTCTGCATGCTATCCCTAACACGGAACCCCTTATTATCAGAGGGTTACCTGTTATCTATTCTATTCTATTCTATTATGTTATATTATATATAATAACTGTACATACGAAATAACGCTTAATCCGAGCAAGATCGTTGATCATTGTACTCGGATCTCGGTGTAATGCTTAAGTCTCGTTAGTTCCTAAGGAGTGCTCTTCGTTTATTGTCTGCACAAGCTTGGTTTTTATACAAGTCGACCGATCACGATGGTTTCCCGTAGCTTGGTAATGATTTTCGTCGTGCTAAAGAACAAGTCGAGCAGACGTTGCAGATATTATCTCGTTTATCCGATAACTCGTAGTATTGCGGCTAACATTTATACGTCTAATAATCAAGAATGTATTATATATTTTACTCGAACGATACGATATTTTCATTGGATCGTTACTATATATATATATATATCCGCAAAGGAATGGGTTCTTGTCCCATTGTGTTCATTTATCATTTTAATTATTTATGTCGTAGGAAATTCAGTGAGCCGATGGTGAAGGAAAACGAAAATGATTGTAAATAATTCCGCAAACGTTCTCTACGGTGTTTACTTAAGATACACGATCATATATTAGTTTCACACATAGGATTTCGTTAACTGGAGCGTGTTCAGCGTGTTTCAAATGGTTTTTGACTGCAGGCATTCCACAAGTGCTGATAAATGGACCGCGGATCCTAGGTGAAAACGAATACGTAAACAGTCTCCAAAACTTATAAATATTCGAGTCTAATGAATTTTGTGTTCTAGTTCTGTCGATTGATTTTTGAGAATATATAGGAACGTTGCACGAGGATCCGCAGTCCAACAACAATTGCATCGATTCGTTGTTCATATCGAAAGATGTGCTTCTTCCAGTGTCTCGTTCTTTCTCTCTGTTCAAGAGTACATGAGAACATTCAAAGCAATATGTAGAATTGAACGCCTACAAAAGTATTAGTTGTATACCGTGCATACACGTGTTTCAGTTTTCCAATAGGAGAGACAAAAGATTGAGTAAACCTAAGCGTACATTTTTGATATTTCCTTTTTATTTCTTTCTTTTTCTAGATATTGCTTTCAGTGACAAAAGTGCGTGCGTGCGTGGCGTGCATACGAGCGCACGTGCTTCCGCATTCGCGTTCCTGTCGTCCCGTGACGACAACGAGTTAATTAACGACTGAAAGATACAAAATGTCTCAGGTAGCCATGTGAGTTCGAAGAATGATGTTTACATTTACGCTTCTCCCACGATCCTCTTTTATTTCTACGGCCATTCGTCAAAAACTAAGATTCGTGTAAAATTAAGTTCCCTGCCACTTCCGTATCCGTTCCTACACCCTCACCCACTATTAGCCCCACCGACCATCCCTTCAATTAAGACGCATAGTCTTCGTAGCGTTGGACTAAATGAAATACGGTATTGCCTTTCTTCGAAAAATTCAACAATCACATTTACGGTCGAATAAAAATATACTTGTATTCGTTCCAATAACGATAATCTCGTGTCTCAATATCGAACAACTTGTTGTAATTTTCCAACGTTTAACAACCGCATACGTATAATCGTCGACGATCATCGAGACGATGGAATTATCATCGAAATTTTCCTTGAAATTCGATATATATATATATATCGATACGTGTAAAAGCATATCAAGAGTAGACTTGTTTGCAATCACGAACAACAATAGAAATACTTTCGTTTCAATAAATCGATAAATCAAAATTAACGAATATACGTTCTGTACTCCATCGTGTAACAAACTTTGTACTTACAACCACGATCCTATAGAAGTACATATAATACGAACATTCAACTTTTTCTCGAGATGATCAAGATTTTACGAAAGACCACGTACAGTAATGTCCCATTCTAAGACCGGCGAAGGACACGGCTCTATGTCCCTTCGCCTACCCATTCCATTGGTGGGCATTTCCACTCGATCTGCTTCGATGCTAACTATTTTTATTTCCAATTTTCTTCTTGTACAATCTTTCTCAAGATATTTGTCACATTTTTCTGATTAAAATGAGTCGTTTGAAAACCTCAAATGGGCTGTAGCTCTGTTAATTTGCAAAATTCTAGTCTAATTCTTTGGGAACATAGTTCCGAGATGTTAAGTAGTTTATGTAAAAATATGTTAAATGTATGATAAATTATAAATTATGCTTCGCATGTACAGTAAATATGGGTCAAATTGTATCTTGTTTGATGTCATTTTAATCAGAAAAATATCACAATAAACAATAAAGAAGTTTCAGTATTCATACGCTATTTTCTGTTGCGCCTTCGTCCGCGCGGTCCGTGTTTATATATGCTGTCCTTTTGTACGTTCGGCGCGGTCGACGAAGCCACAAAACAATAGTGTCCTGTTCCGCTCTAGGTCACAACACAGAACCGAGAATTGACTTAGAATGGGACATTACTGTATAATACACGCATTGAATGGTTCCACTGAAACGATTCAGCCTTTGATTTCAAGTTACAGCATTTCCATGCACATTCAGAATTTGTTGTTACAATTTGTTAAGAATAAGTGAACATGTACATATGCCAAAACTTTGCATCTCTTTCTTTGTTTGCCTAACATCGGTCAACAAATCAAAGGAAAGCGGAAGACCGCAAGTGAATCCGCGTGAATACGAGTACGATTAAGACAATTGCAACACTATAAGGATCTCAACGAGAAGAATGCTCAGCTTTGTACGGTGCATATACATGTACGATCAAAGAAATTTGTATATTGTTTGCATATTAGGACTTGATTGTGATATACGTACATATATACACATATTTCGCCTATATATGTCTTTTTTATATACAATGTTTAATGTCTGCGTACACAAAGATCATGTTTTCCACGGGCAACAGTGACAAGGCATCGTGTTTCTTCAATGAAACTCGATTCGTTTCCTCCTTACAATTATAGTCAAAATACGCCTACTCTGTAATTATTCTCAGGTCGAATGCCGTAAAGTTCGATGTACGATGTGGATCGATTTTCCTGTGTGCCAGGAAGGAACAAGGTAGTATAGAATTAAACTGAACACTGGCATGCGTTTTACCGATACATTATATTATTATTATTATTATTTTCAAACTCTGTCTAACGATGCGATAGGAACGAATTGTACACGACACACTATGCAACGGAATATTTTTTAGCGTGTCAAGTAAAAAGAACTGTCGACAGCCAATAACAAGCCAAACTTCGAAGTATAGTAATGTCTCATTCTAAGTCCGGCGGAGTAGATCGCTCTGTGTCACTTCGCCTACCAATTCTACTGGGAGGCATACCCCACGAGGGGCCGTGAAGCTGTCTCGGTCGCCGAGCAGTGTAAATATACCACTTAATCCGATACCGGGTCGGGTATATCGGTGTGAACCACTACAAATCCAATTACAAAACTTCTTTATTTTTCATTATTCTTTTATGGGATTTTGACTAACTTATTTGTGGCATTTTTCTTATTAAAATGACACTAAACACTATATAATTTTAACTGCATTCAGTGGTTTAATTGACGGTATGGAGTAATTTTAGGACATCGAAGACGATAGTGAGTGAAAAAGAAAGAGAAACAGCAATCGCGACGGTCGACAAAAATTCAAAACTTATATTCTTAAAATAACAATGCGGTGTTAAGTTTTTTATTTTCAAACTTCTTCTTATACAACCTTCCTCAAGATATTTGTCACATTTTTCTGATTAAAATGAGTCGTTTGAAAACCTCGAACGGGTTGTAGTTCCGTTAATTTGCAAAATTCCAGTTGAATTCTTTGAGAAAATTTCAGTTTAATACTTTCGAGATATTAAGTTGTTTATGTAAAAATATGCTATATATAGCATATGTTAAATACATGATAAATTATAAATTGTGCTTGACATGTACAGTAAATATGGGTCAAATTGTCTCTCATTTGGTGTCACTTTAATCAGAAAAATGTCGCAAATATATTAGTAAAATTTCATTTAAAAAAAATAGAAAATAAAGAAGTTTCAATACTGCACTAGTATTGTCTCACCGATAAGCCATTTTTTGTTGCGCCTTCGGCCGTGTGGTCCGTGTTTATATGCTGTCTTTTTCTACGTTCGGCGCGTCCGACAAAGCCAGAAAAAAATAGTATCCTGTTCCGATCTATGTCACAATACAGAACCGAGAATTGACTTAGAATGGAACATTACTGTACTATAATTTCAGTTGTGAGATATACCTTTGAAATACCTTAAAAACTTTGATCAGTATACGATTTTCGTATTACCACGCATGCTAAATTTTACTAGAAATGTTCTAACGAATTAAACCGAAGTTAGTATTATCTGTAACGAACGTACGGTACGGTAATTAGTATTTTTTAATTCCGACATCATGTATCTCTTAAAAAAGCGAACGTATCAGATCTAAGGTGCATTAAAACTTTCTTCATGTAAAACATAATATGTTTCTCATAGGATTCTATTATACGAAACAAGAGCCTAGCTAGCACAACGCGTTACAAGAAATCTGCCTAGTGTCTACAATCTACTTATTTGTAAAGTGTCACAGTTTTTGTATTCTGTCAATGTTTTTACATATAACAACAACAAAAAAAAAACAAGATTACTCAGATCGTTTCACCTCGAATCTGAGAATAATAAGTTACAATAAACTTATTTATCTCGACATTACAGTGAACGTTTTCTTTATGAACAATTGAAAAAGTACGTTGATTCCACGTTATTCTAGAAATCAAATATGTCGCAGCGCGGGCACGAAAATGTATTTGCCCGCGTAAGTTTAGAGATTATATTTGAACGAGTATCGATATCCAAAGGGACGGTGGCGCCTCTTATGGTGAAACTTCGAAGCTCAGCTTTTTTTAATATTTAAAGCTTTGGGCCTTGTCAGGCCCATAAGCAGGCGACGTTTTGGAATGACTAAAGTTGAAATACATGTTTCGAGATGCTATATCCGTCATATAAAGGAAATTTAGATACTCCTTAGTAAGTTTCTAGCTATTTCTAGCGCGCATGGAAATGTGGCTACTAATTTATAGGTTAACCGTCCGTTTTTAAGGTGAAGTTTACACGCTCTGTAAACATATAAGGAAACAATTGTAAGTTTTAATAATCAAGGGTTTTAATACAGGGTTATTTTAGAGTATATTGGCTCAGTTAGTTTTTGTTGATCTGAAAGTGACTTTTGTCCAGCTAAAATGATCATTTGGCACACTGTGCAGCGCGGCGATTTGACAGAGACGACGAAAGGAGATAGGGCGGCCGGTCTGAACGACGAGTTTCTAAGTATTAGAAACGCCAGCGGCTCCCAGGCAGTAGAATGAGCGGTTAGTGGATACGGTAGGCCTCCTCCAGACGGTCTGCTCTCACTGCTCGTTGACGGCTGCTTTGTGATCAGGCTGGGTCGTCGACGGGGCGACGATTCTCACTCGTCCTTGGCTGATCACGTCGCCGATGATCCTGGGTTCACGTGTGATACTCAGCAGGTGTTGTTCACCGTTTTCGCTTGCGTAGACACGCGCGAGTTTCCGTAGTCGGTACCGGCGACCGGCGCGGCGCGGCATGTGATCCTCGTATGATTTAACCGGTAAAATCAATAGCGGCTTCTGCGTTTCCCGTTGGATCCAGAAGGACGCACCGAGAAATATTATGCTCAGTCGTGCGAGGTGGAAACGCAGAAACAAACGGAATATGAATTGAAAGCGAGTATCACAAGCGCGAGATGTAGGGGCTGGAATTAAGCGAGACTCACTTAATAAAACTGGGAATATATTATTATAACGAAATATAAGTACAATGTCCGAGGACTAAAATAGGACTGGTATTAGAAATGCGCGAGAACGATGAGACCGCACGAGGGCGGATGGACGCAAGAAGTCGGAACTAGAACTGCCGCTGCTTGGCCCTCCTCGAACCTCTTCGACATGTCGATACCATCGTTGTTATTAAAAAATAGAGTTATCAGTGGTTACGGGGAATTGATTTAGATATGGAGACCGAAAGCCATGGCTAGCACGGTGTATGGTTACGACTATCGTTACAGGATGCTTATAGCGAGATATGTTCGGTTATGAGGATGGGATTTCGAAAATGATATGAGAATAAGATTGCGAAAATATAACGTGGCGTGATTACCGAGAACTATGGCGAGACATGACTACTGCGAATTATGGCGGACGTGAAACTCTGGTCTTGGTGACGTAACGGGGTGTGGAAACTTATATCTAGCGAATATTATATTGTAGGCATTTTTTCGGTAGAAGGACCGAAGTAGGGGTGAAAGGTCCGAGCAAAGAGACGGGAAGCGAGTTTTAGGGTGCAGACGTGACATTTAGTCAATTGGGGGACTTAAAACGATTTCCTAAAGCCAAGAGTCCCAAGTTTTATTAGTGACGAACGCACCATAAAACTCGTGTACCCCGGACGAAACCCCAGATGGTTGACGAAAAGCTAGAGACGACAGTAACCCTACGGTCATGACCTTCCCTAACTCCACTGATTTCGGAGGGCGGGTTTTTGACCAAAATACCTAGCGATTGGGTGTCATAGGAAAACGCCCACTTAGGGATATGAATAAAAGACACAGCGTGTCAACGACAAGATATCTGTCAGGGATCGAAGTAGCGTCAAAGAAGAACTCCGAGTAACAGCCAAGTCCTAGCGTATCTAGCCGATCGAAACCAACCCTTACATAATATATATTTTTCATCCACTGCTAAACCTGGCTACAGTTTATTTTTAAACCTCTCGACCGTCCTACAATATATTGAATATGTGTTTGGTTCTTACTGACTATGCTTATGACTGTAGCGGACATAGTGCGTGGAAAAAGCGACCTTTTGGGACAAGGAAATTCCATCCTCCCCAAATATGCACTTTAGATGGTTCGGTCGAGGGTACGATCATTAAAGTGACGATTGCCAGAACCCTGACTCAACCGTTGCAATGTCCGTTGCAGGGATGTCTAAGAACACATGGTTTTGGGGGAGAGGACTTTCTCCGTTCGCTTGAGGAACGGAAAAGTCCTCCCCTCTTTTTAACGGTTTTTCTGTCATCGACAATCCTCCCACCAAAAATGATTTTCACTCGCCGGCGGAAAGCTTGTGACTCTCGTGGCGAACACAGCGTTGTGTTGAGAAGTCACACTGACGTTGATAGCCCCGCGATTTGTAGACTGGAGATTTAGCTTTAGCTTTTCCGTTATTGTTTTTAGTTATATTTGTTTTGTTGTTTTGGATCCGTTATTGTTTTAATAAATATATATATTTGTTGTCTGTTAGATCACGTGTTAGACACTAAAGACATTTTATTTACCCAACCACCTAAATGACTATGGCAACACGTCGGCAGACGTGACACCGCTTTATTACGGTTTGTTAAACCACAATAATCATAAATGTCTTCCTGTCAACACCGAAACTGTTATTATGTTGTGTGTTGCGATACATTTGAATGTATAGCAGCTCAAGGGAATATTTTTGAACATTTTGTTTAACAGAAATAAAGCAAATGAACCTTACACGTTGAATTTTATTTATTCCGTTTTTCTGGGTTGAAGGTCATTTGTAGGTCATATTGTGTTACATGGATGAATTTGTTATTTTGTCAGCCACAACGTTACGTTAACGAAGACATATCATTCCATTTAAAAAAACATCGTTGAACTTGAAATCTCATAAAAAAATGACCTTGAAAACTTTTCCCCTTATATCGTTACATGTGGCCCTTCAAACAGTGTAACTTTATCCTAAGAAGTTTTTTTGTACAACGAAAAGTAACGGAGATATTTAGGTGTTCTGTTTATTCGGACTCACCCTGTATATGTATTATATATATAACAAACATCAAGAAGTACAAATTCACACACGTGAGGAGGAATACATACTAAAAACATTATTATGTAAATTCTCTATTATTTAAATATATCATTACTAATGTTACTTTTTTGGTATAAATATTGTTCATAATTACATTTATTATTAAACCGAAAACCCTGAAAAAACGATTAAAAAATTACAATTCATAAAAAACGATTCTTCCATCTGATTCGTCTTTTGGAACCATTTAGATTACGTTAGAAACATTTTTTGTATTTTCAGAGATAGAGGAGATATTTAGGTGTCCTGTTTTAGACGAAGCACCCTGTATATCTACAATTATATATATTTACCGGTACAATATTAATTAACATAGATACAAATTTTCATATTATAGAAATACAGTTTTCATAAATTTTGAATGTAAATAAGTTTGTGACGATGGAGTTATATTTTAATAATTTAAAATAAGTAGCAGTCAAAAAATTGTCCTTGGGGAAGTAAATTTCAAATAACACACTTAAGATAGTAGGAAGTTGTTGGCAACGAAATTGTAAAATAATTCGGAGTGCAAAGGGTTAATGGGCAATGTGTTACAATCTTGCCTTTCGTACTATCTTCCGAAACACCCTGTATAACATGATGAGATCAAATCAAAAAGTATAACTTGAACATATGGTCATAAGTCATAACATCACAGATACGACATGTTAGCCATTTGTATTTGATCGTTTTCGTGGATCTAGTTCCAACCTTTATCGTTCGTCAGCGTAGAGGGCGTAAGAAAACCAGTTGTTATTATGTGGGACACGAAAACCCATATGGTGATTGGTCTACTCTTTAGCTCGTCTGTGGTAGAGGTAGTAAATAATAGTGGAGAACTATCGATAGCCGGCTTCATCGACAGTTTTCGATAGTACTTCCCTACTAAGCGAACGCGCAAGCGAAGTTCTGACTTTTGACAACGTCACAAATGTAAACTCGAAAAGTGTTCGATATTGAATGGCAACACGTGCTTCCGACGATACTGTTTTGGTGCGATTGAAACTAATTGCAAAAATTAATTCGTACGATCAATATCCGCGTACGATTAAAACGATTAGCAGGTTGATTTCCTCGCTTGAGTGAACTTGATTGATCTCCGATGCATTACACGTCTATCGATGTTTTTCGTTATCATTGTCCTGATAGCGTAGTTTCATCTGTTTATTATTTTCGTTAGTCGAAACCATGGGAGTTCCCGTGAAAATCGAGTCTCATGTTGTACAGCAGTTTACGATTTTCCTATTTTTCTCATGCATCGTAATATTATTTCTTTATTTGAATCATGTGCAACCACATTATTTCATTGACGAGGTATTCCACGTACCTCAGACATTGCAGTATTGCGCCGGCAATTTTACACAGGTATGTTTCGGTTTCCAATTTTTTAACGTTTTCATATTTGCAACATCGTAACATAATCCGAAGATTGGATAGGATAAAAAATATCTTTCTTCACTGTTCAATGATCCATATTATAATTTCAATTAATCAGAGAACAACGTGTTGTGTATATTCTAAAATAAATTATATTTGAAAGACATATGTACATATTATTTTCAGTGGGATCCTAAAATTACTACCTTACCTGGGTTGTATTTACTCGCAACTCTGATACTATCACCTTTCAATTTTTGTAACATCTTTTACATGAGATGCATAAATTTACTTGGAACGTTTGTTAATTTCTATCTCGTTTACAACATAACCAAACATATTGCGATAATTCGTCATGCAAAACGATGGAACAGCTGGAAACAACTCCTGGTGGCTTGTAACATTATGTTCTTTCCACCTTTGTTCTTTTGGCATTTTCTATATTACACAGATGTTGTGTCAGTCAACGCGATATTATTAATGTTACTATTGCATTTACATAAAAAATTTAAAATGGCAGCTGCCATAGGTACGTATTAGAAGAACCGTAGAACAGGTTGCGGTACAATTGAAAAAAATGAAATTATAATTTGTAATGCGCAGGTCTGTTGTCTGTACTAATTCGCCAAACAAACATTATTTGGGTCGCATTCGTTAGCCTGGAGCTTGCATTCGACGTAATAGAACGTAAAAATCCCAAGTCGATAACAAGCCAAGAGTACAGTTCTTTTACCTATTTAAAAGTGAGTAGTAATTCGATGAAAAATAGAATGAAATTATAATATTTCCTCTTATATTTTGTTATGTACTTTTTAGAAACAATGGAAAAAGATAACCGAAGAAACATCTCGTGGATGGGTATCGTTTTGTAAATTTATTATCGAAATTCTGGTACAGTTGTTTCCATATGCAACAGTATGTTTGATATTTCTTCTATTCGTTATCTGGAATAAGGGTATAGTGGTTGGAGATCGTGCAGCCCATGTTCCCACTATTCATCTTCCTCAAATATTCTATTTTTCTGCTTTTATTTCTTGCTTTCTATGGCCTTACACGATTACTCATTGGAAGCCCTACAGAAATTTTCTTAGAACACAGTGGATTCTTCACTGCTGCCTTTTGAGTTTCTTAACGGTAGCAATCCACTTTAATACTCTCGTTCATCCGTATATGTTAGCCGACAATAGGCATTATATATTTTACTTTTGGAATAGACTAATGGGGAGATATGCGTCGTTCAAATATCTATTAATACCCGTTTATTCATTTACCCTGTACACTATGTTTCATAGAATCAATCATTTAAGGTTTGCTACGCAAATCAACTATACTTTCATGATATCCATGGTCCTCGTTCCTCAGTTGCTCGTAGAACCACGTTATTTCATTATTCCATACATTCTTTATCGATTGCTAATCCAAGAACCGAAGAAATGGCAAATTATCATGGAAACAATCACCGCATTAACAGTGAATTTCTTACAGTTTTATATTTTTATTAATAAAACATTTTATTGGAACAACGAACCTTATCCTCAGAGAATATCGTGGTAATAAAAAAAAAGAAGTGGAAAAAGAACATTAAATTTTCCTTTCCTCTCTAACTCTTGTTTTCATTGTGTGTTCTGTATCCGCAGAAGCAGACAACTTCTACAAACGTCATGTAATTGTAGAATATCACATCATTATTTATTACTTTTTCTTACATTTCTCTATGAGGAACAGTAATCAACTAATTAAGCGTGAACTGTCGTTCACATGCAGAAGTAGGTTTCTCCTTTTATTTGACTTACACCATTTCCATGTGACCGTAACAACGCAAAAGTCAAGTCTACAGTTACTTTCGAGCTTTGTACGAAAAAGAAATCGGGGGAATCAGATCTTTACACGTATGTATACCGCGACGATATATTTTTCTTTTGTTCGAATCGGCTCCAGTTCTACTTAAAATCACGGCTTATCCTGTAACTAAGATATGTCACGATCGAGATAATTATACTCGTACACGCGCGATTAGAAACGGTATGGAAAACTTTCCGGATACTTGGATGGATTTTTTTGAAGTTCTCTGTCCGACCCATACTATCCAAGCTTAACTCGCGAATACAATTAATTCGGGCATTCCCACACCTTTCACGCTTAGCCTCAATTGCGTAGAAACCAAGACATTAAGTATGACGCCATTTGCACCGATTTGCGCCGATTTCCACGGAACGCGAATAATTGAGATCCCTCGCTTTACCAGTTCAGTAATGTCCCATTCTAAGTCAATTCTCGGTTCTGTGTTGACATAGATCGGAATAGGACACTATTTTTTTGTGGCTTCGTCGACCGCGCAAAAAATAGCGTATCGGTGAGACAATACTAGTGCAATACTGAAACTTTTTTATTTTTTACTTATTTTTAATGAAATTTTACTAATATATTTGTGACATTTTTCTTACTAAAATGATACCAAACAAGATACAATTTGACCCATATTTACTGTACATGTGAAGCATAATTTATAATTTAACATATGCTATATATAGCATATTTTTAAATAAATAACTTAACATCTCGAAAATTATCTTCTTAAAGAATGAAACTAGAATTTTGCAAATTAACGGAGCTACAGCCCGTTTGAGGTTTTCAAATGACTCATTTTAATCAGAAAAATGTGACAAATATTTTGAGGAAGGTTGTACAAGAAGAAAATTTAAAATAAAAAAGTTAGCATCGCATTGGTATTTTAAACGGTACAATAAGCTTTTAATTTCTTCTCTTTCTTTTTTTACTCCATTTCGTCAATTAAACCATTAAATACAGTTGAAATTATATCGTGTTTAGAGTGATATTAATAAGAAAAGTGCAACAAATAAGTTATTGGAAGTCCCATAAAAAAATAATGGAAAAATAAAGAAGTTTTGTAATTGGATTAGTAGTGGTTCACATCGATATACCCGACCCGGTATGTTTACATTGCTTGGCCCCTCGCGGAGTATGCCTCCCAGTGGAATGGGTAAGCGAAGGGACATAGGGCCGTGCCCTCCGCCGGTCTTAGAATGGGACATTAGTGTACATACTTGGCTTCATAGTACTGTAGACGTATACCTACGAAACGCCACTAACGATCCACCCTGTTTCGTTACTTCGTTTCAGAGCACCTGAAAAATTCGCTTGACAAATTTATTAAAAAACCTTCCCGCTTTCAGTCTTATACAAACGTGTCGCGCGCATTCAAAGTCGTCTCTCTGCTTTCGTACTTGATCTTTTCAAAGCATCGTTACCGAGTTCATCGCCGAGTACAGTCGATAGAATAAACGCGGTCGCTTCTTTCGGATCCGTTTGAATCGTATCGGTTTTTATTGTGAATAATATTTTTCTCGCTTAAACGGGTAATAAATGTTTTTTGTTGTTTTTGTTTCTTGACAATCGAGAGTCGAAAAAGCATCACCGTTTGTCGTAGTACAAGTGTTTCACGAAATTGCTCGAATTGTTTCATCCAGAGTCGCCAGATTAAGACTTATGTCCCCCACTCTAAGTTCCCCTTATACGACGCTGTTCCCCTACGCTTCCGGCGTGGCCTGGTCACGTGACGCGTTTCGTCTCTGTCGTTCATGTGTCACAATGTCACGTGACTAATTCGATACCGGCAGAGAGAGGATAACTGCGTTCCCCTCAATTCGTTCCCCCTCCCATCATCTGACGACTCTGGTTCCATCTAGCGCAATCTTAATTGTACGATAATTCGTATTTCGAGAAAGAATTATTTGGCGGCTCGAATGGCCAGTTCACGTTACGTCTATCTAATATAATACAATGAAACTCACTAGTCTCCGTTATTACGAGGACCGTATTAGCAACAGTTTTTACAACTTAATGTTAGCACCAATCGAGAGATCCGATAACTTGTAATGTACGCAAACGACGAAAATCTTTGACCGACACGCGATAGAATTGCGTATTGCTAAACAATTTAGAGAGACGAACGTAACATTCTATTCGAACGTGTTTGTTGAAAATTTGGAATTTGATATTGCCGCTTTCGAAATATTGGAACAAAAGACTAATAGCACACGAGCGTAATTCGACGCACGATTCAGTCTACAAAAAAATGGGTACACACTTGTTCTCTAGCGAACAGAAGCAAATATTCTTCATTCTTGAGTTTCATTTAAACGTTGTATGTACATACTGGCGCACACATACGTATACGCATACACACATACGTACGGGACAATCAAACGGAAATTCGAAGTAAACAATGGTGTCACGCTTATTGTCGAGGTTAGCTATTTAGTGCCTTTCAGTTCTGTACTTTGTTTAATCTGTTAATCGGTTAATTCCTTATTTCTCGCCCATTGTCTCTCCATATTCGATGACTTTAAATTTTCTTATTTCCTTATCTATAAATCTTTACATTATATTAGGTTAAATTATTCTGAAAACGCGTGGTCATCGCGACAAATCTTGCTTATTCGCCGTTTGTTGTATCTAAACACATGTATTTGACCGTGATCGAACAATCGCCGGTTTAACAGGTTAAAACGATCTGTTCGCATATACGCTTGACCAAAAACTGTTAGCACGCGGTACGGGCAGAGTCGCCAGATCAGTGATTGATCAGAACGGGGAAATCGAGGAGAAATCGAGAGGAATACAAGTACTCCCTCTCTGATGATCAGAGCAGTTGCGCGACCAGTCTACGGTCTTAGTGGGGGACGCTGGAGTGTGCTCATGGTGGTGGAATAGGATAGTGGAAGGGGAAAAGGTGGAGAGGGCATGTTGTCCTTTTGGACAACATCTGGCATTACCGCGTCAGATTAAGACTTGTGTCCCCACTCTACCTTCCCCTTCTACGACGTTACTCCCCCACGCATCTGTCGCGTCCCAGTCACGTGACGCATTTCATCTCAGTCGCGCATGTGCCGGTAATGGCAGAGAGAGGGTAACTTTTCCACTCAATTCATGCTCCCTCCACTCTTCTGTCGACTCTGCGCAGCGCGCGTAGACTATATAGAGATAGACTGAGCCGTCTTACGGCCGCGTTGAAGCCAACAATGGCGGCGCGGGGGCGTGCCACCTCTCGCGCACACCGATAGTTGGACTATTACTACAGTAAAGTCGCATTTACTATCCGGGGTCGGGTACGCGATCACTATCTAGTGCCTATCCACACCACTGCCGGCCAACGCCGCGCCGCGTCGCAGCGCAGCGATGATTGATCTCGGCTCGACGTGAACACCACTACATTGACACCATGTATCGAATGTACAAACTTCTTAATTTTCATTATTTTTTTATGGGACTGACACTAACTTATTTCGGACATTTTTCTGATTGAAAGAAGACCAAACACGATACAATTTCAATTGTATTTAGTGGGGTTAATCGACGACGAAATTTTCGAACGCAACGAAGAACTGCGTATGGGACATTCTTTGAACTGTGCTGGCGACGGGAAGTTACGGCGTCTCTTTCTTTCCCATACGCTGTCCTTCCTTGCGACCGAAACTTCCGTCGTCAATTAAACCACTACATATAGTTGTAATAATATCGTGTTTGGTCTTATTTTAATCAGAAAAATGCCAGAAATAAGATAGTGAAAGTCTCATAGAAAAAAGAGGTTTTTGTACATTCGATTAGTACTATTAGGAGTGGTTCACGCCGATATGCTTCGGCCACGCGATCCGTATTTCATTCTGTCCTTCTCTATGTTCGGCTTTCTTTTGAACTCTCGGCGCGGTCGACGCGGTAGACGCAGTCATAAAACAATAGTGTCGATATGCAATGACTCTCTGTGCAGAACACGGCTGATGGAGAGTAAACGCGACTTTACTGTATATAGATGACTATTGCTATTGTTCTCTCTCTCTCACTCTCTTGACCTATCCCGGCTTCAGCGCAGTCTATCTCTATAAGGCTATGGCATCACGTGACACGCGCCGGGCGAGCGAGAGCATCCGCTTTACACGCATGCGTAAAATACCGACGTCACTCGCCGATACCGCAAGTTCAGAGGCGGGCGAACTGAATTTACTTGGTACGGCAAATCCTTAACGAATTACGTTTACCGTTTTGATCGGTATTACCCCTTTAATCGGTATTACCGCTTTGACCGCTGTTACAATTTCTTTTTGAAACGACACTATCACTTATTCATACAAATCGCGAGATTCGCGCGGAAACCATCCTAATCTGACTACAAGTTATTGCTTTCACCAACGAATCCATTCGATTCGATTTCATCTCAACTGCGGTTCATTCTCTCGCACTCTATGCGCCATAACGAATTTTCATCGAAATTAATTGTAACGTCAAATCGGGGTTAGAATCATTTAAGTTGAGCTATTCGATTATCGCGCCTAATAGTCCAACGAACGATTCGATTCGATCCACTCGTTGAACATTAAACAAACTCGAGATTATTGCACGACCGACATCCGTAGAGTAGAAGATAGCAAGTTTTTCTACTCGAGCAATAAGAGATCTAAAACCTACGGAATTTCGAAAGTTTCCTATATCACTTGTGTCACTTTGGTAATTGCTGTTGCCTATTCGAGGTGCTGATTCGAGAAGAAGTTTGTTGCAACCCTATCAACGGTTACTTCGACCTCGGATTCGAATAACTTTTTCTTCTTTTTCACTCAAGGCATTCCTAAGACTATCTAAAGTGCAACGTTTTTGTAACGTATCTAAACCCTTTGGTTGTTGACAACTCAATCGATACCGATATCGGTATTGATATCATCGACAATTGAAATTGTTAACGCAGCGTTGACGTAAATGTTTTTAAACTTACTCCATTCCTTCTTTCGTTACGCCGCAATTCTTTGTTTACCTAGCTAATTGTGACTGTGTTCGATATGAATATTCACGCTCTCACGACCGATACATCGATACGACGTTCATTCTTGTCCTTATTTTCCTTTACGATATATCTCAGAAACCTTTAAAACCTGGCATACATTATTTGGCTATTTCGCAATCAAAAAATCTATTAAATGCTAAATTAATTCAAGAACCCTGAACGTTGCGTTGGACTCGTTAACGATATTCGTTGAAGTATTCTAAGATCTTGCAGCAACGATGAAAACCATTCGGAGATACTCTACGTATAAATAAATATTATTCTGTGTAAAAGATGGAAGCATCGGACACTGCAAAACTAAGTGTCTTTATCCGTATCGCGTACAGGCTGTTCCAGAAATAAGTTATTAGGTATCTTGGTAGCAATCAACGCAACGCGTATATCTATATCATCGTTCTCGAGTGAAACGAGTCGGCTCAAGTCGGCCATTTATTTCTGGAACACCTATAAATATTTGATCGTTCCGTATAGAAAAGAACAGCTATGCTTCACCTATGCTTCACTCGCTCCTCGATTACTTTACATTTTTTATGTGCATTGGTCACGCATCGAACCGACATTCTTAGGCATACTTGGAAAAGCAATTAACGAAAAGCGAAAAAAACTGTAATAGCAAAGTCTTGTACTGATCGGTAAAACTCTTTCTATTCCGTCCTCATCGTGATACCTTTCCTTCGTCACCGGATCATCGCATAGTTTCCTTCTTTTCTCGAACTACATAATTGGAATTAATTGGTCATTGGCCTACGGGGTACACATCGATCATTGTACAACTAGAACTCAAACATCGCTGTAGCTAATAACCAAGAGCTTACGCTATACAGAGACATAAGTTTAATAGAAAACGTGATGCCCTGGCCTGCGCTCCTACCGTATTTTCTGGTTGTTGTTAGCATCGGGCCAAGCACAGGACAACAGCGATCCATGATATTCGACGTGTTTCGCGTATTTCATCGAATCAACGAAAAGAAACGATAATCGCAATGCCGACCGGTACGGTTACACTACTTCAGGCACTGAATCACTTTGTTCGTCGCGGTCTGCGAATGATTCCCGTCGCGCGTTTAATGGACAGAAGGGATTTCCATTAAAATTCAAGTTCGACATCGACATCTAGATCACAATCAAAATCGAGATCGGAACTTTACCAAAGAGGAGCATCAGACTATCTGTTCCTTCAACCTGACGAGATTCGTTTCTCTGTAAAGCTTCATGTCGAGGGACGCGCTGGCCTCGTTCTTTTTAGTCTGCGTGTGCCACGCGAGAATCTTCGTGCAATTGTCAGCCAGAAGTTCGATGTCCTTTGGCTCAAACGGTGCGAGACTCTTCAAAAATCCGTCCTCCTCGTAGCCGGCTTTGAATGGCATCGAGGCGTTCGGCCTCTGCAGAAGAAACTTTACGTTCACCGCGAACCCTGCCATATCCACTGGGAATTTTCGGCCGGCTATCCATCCGTCGTAAAAACCGACGAATTTCCCATTCTTGATGATCGGTGAGCTCAAACCGAACTTTGTGCAGAGACCCACGGGAAACATCGACACCTTCTGCGTGCGACGGATCTGAAACGAGTGTCGGTTTTACTACTTAAACTAACTGTTTCATATATTTAGATTACATTTCTCACTATTAAGTAGAGATCCCTATTTCACATACGCGTACTTCGGCACGTGTCAACACACGTGTTAACCCTTTGCCGTACTTTGACGAGCCAGATTCATGATGAATTTTTAACAAAGTCTAACAAATACGAATGTTACGCGTTTCATTTTAGATGAAATAAAATTTGACTCGTTTGTAATCAATATTTAAGCATTAAAATAAATTTAGCCATACAAAAAAAAACATTTTCTTTTCCCTTCTACGACAGTTTTGTGCATAAAGACGTTCTCATCACTGTAACTGTAAAAGAAAAGGTACGGCAAGGGGGTTAAGTACACGCCCAGATAGCACAGTCCGTCTTTAAGTCGTCGTTTTCTCGTCTTTTTTACGTCTTTACGTCTTACGGCCCATACAGACGTCTTTTACACGTCTAAAAAATCGTCTTTTTGAAGCCGTCGTTTTACGGCTCCAAAAAGACGACTTTTTGCGTCTCATTTTTTCCGTGAAAAAGACGGCTTTAAAAAGGCGTCTATTACACGTCTAAAAAGTCGCCTTTTTGGAGCCGTCGTTTTTATGGCTGAAGGCAGACGGCTTTTTTTGCGTTCCCTTTTTTGCCGTGAAAAAGACGGCTTCAAAAAGGCGACTTTTACACGTCTAAAAAGTCGCCTTTTTGGAGCCGTCATTTTTACGGCTGAAGGCAGACGGCTTTTTTGCGTCTCATTTTTGCCGTGAAAAAGACGGCTTCAAAAAAGGCGTCTTTTACACGTCTAAAAAGTCGTCTTTCTGGAGCCGTTGGTCCGTGCATAACTGTGTGTTAGTGCACGCAATAATCCAAAGACTGCTTAGGGTTTCTTAGTAGTCAAAATCGGTATTGTTGTAATCTCTAGCTAATGGAAGTATACAAGTATTATATTATACATGTAGTAGTACACTAGTACATATATTTATTTATAACAATTTATGATAGTGTATCATTTGAGCCTTCAAATATTCAGGTTTCATTTTTAATAGAAGTTTATCTCTTCTAATAATTACATGATCCGATATGATTTGATCCTTTATAAGAATTAAAAATAATCAATTTAACAATATAGGTTCGCATGGCTCAGCGAGGAAGTACATGAT
>CM052191.1:832045-873679 GCA_028455805.1 Lasioglossum figueresi | reverse complement strand
TGATCGAACCGTTGCGCCGATATCACTAATACATCTTGTTATTAACAACCTTACGATCGATAACAAAACACATTTATAAAGAAGCTCGTTTAAAATTTGCTCGCGATCATGTTTTGAGGAAAAAGAAGTGGAGAAATGTGATATTTAGCGATGAAAAGACATTTAATTTGGACGGTCCTGATGGCTGGAACTAATATTTCCACGGTCTAAGGAAAGAAGAACAATATTTAAGCTGTCGACAAATGGGTGGCGGAAGTGTCATGGTGTGGGCCGTTATTGGATGTCAGGGAAAAACTGACATAAGTTTTTTGTCAGGCCGTGTAAACAGCACAAAATATCTTGAATTAATAGACGATCGGTTCAATAAGCACGCGACTCGTATCGCAGTCAGTACGTTTATTTTCCAACAGGATAATGCTGCAATACATACCGCAGGGTGTATTAAAACTTATTTTAGTTTTAAAAATGTGACATGCCTCGAGTTCACTCGACCTTAATATTATTGAAAATATATGGGCCGAACTTTCAAGAAACGTTTATGAGAATGGAAAATAATACAAAGACGTAACGGAATTAAAACAAAGTATTGTTACAAATTGGAGTCTTTTAAGACAAAAACGTATTAAAAAATTGTTTAAATCCATTCCTAATCGCTTGGTAGATGTTATACAGCGAAAAGGTGGTTTTACTAAATATTAATTTGGAATTCAACAAAATATTTCTGTTCGAACAATTGTATTTTTGAATAATTTTCTATCATTTTGTCCGACTAAAATCAATACATGTCTACATTATTTTCTCTAATTTCTTTCGTGTACAAGATACAAACTAGCAATTCTATATGGATACATACTTTGAAGACCATATCTAATATACAGGGCGTATAATATGTACATATATCTTATTGCGTTATATGAAATATATAAATATACAAATACATAAAATTTCCTATCATTTTGTCCGGCACTGTACATAGTGGAGGACGCTGGAATGTGCTCATGGTAGTGGAAGGGGAAAAGGAGGAGAAGTTTGGCATCCGTTTGGGTGCCAATCTCGAAGCACTGGAGCGGCCCTTGATGTCGTGGTAACAACTCGTCGAGATGTACTTCCGGAGACAAATTATCGAAATGTTGGAAATGAATGTGTCCACGAACGAGCCGTTGCCTTTTATCGAATCACCGATCGATACTCCCCATGTGTTTGTCGGCACACACACACACACACGTTTCTTGAGACACCGCATAATGATGTGTAATCTCTAGCATCCGTATGGTTCGAAGACTATACTTTGACGAATTTCGCCCAATGGCCGAGAGGTAACCTCCGTTCAAGAAACAAAACAAAACAACGCACAGTGGTGGTCGCGGCCACGAAAACCTGGCAGAAACTCGAAATATGAAAATTCAAGAATTTACAAATATCCGTTAGTACATTGTAATTAAGAACAGGGCTTGAATGACACTGTAAACTTTTACAGATAAAAGCTACTTTGTAAACTTAAAACTTTTAAATTGTTTCTTACCTGTTCTAAGTTAAGTTTGTTCATCGACACTTTAATTCTGTTATAAACGTTCAATTTTAACAGTTATTTTATACCGTACCATTGTTCAAAATATTGTTTACATTATCAAATATGTCGGTATCTAAATCAATTACGAAACATTCAGGTATTGTATGATCTATTATACCAATTTCATATTCATACAATTTAAAAAACTATAAGGAATGGAAATATTCTGAGTCGGAAGAAATGTTCAATTTTCAAGTTAAAAGTGTTCTGAGTGCGAAGGGTTAAATAAGTTGGTATCTAATCAATTACTAAACATTTAAGTATTGTGCGAGGTGTTATATCAATTTCGTATCCATAAAATACACAAAAATCATAAAGAATGGAATTGTTCTAGATCAGAAGAAATGTTCCATTTTCGAATTAAAATAGCCTTCGAGTGCAAACAGTGACGGGTTTAACGGTAAGCGGACTAAGCGGCCGCGTGGGGCCCCGGAATACTTTTCTTTTTTGATAATAAGTTCATGAGAGAGAGAGAGAGTTTTCATGCAATTTCTATTTCTAACTTGAGTTCGAGGTCTCCAAAATTTTTACCGCTTGAGGCCCCCACTTGACTTGAGCCACCACTGAGTGCAAAGGGTTAAAATGCATTGTTGATTTTATAATATTATAGCTGAAGTTAAGATGAATTCAACGACCTACTGTATTATGACCTTTAGCCCCTAGATAACGCTAAATAAAATAGCTTTCTCCGACTTTACGGGTCAAATGCCCCATTCTGCGATGAAACCCGAACTCGTTGATAGTATCGATTGTTTATATTATTAAATAAGTTGGTATCTAATCAATTACCAAACACTCGAGTATTGTACGAGGTGTTCTATCAATTTCATATCCATAAAATAAACAAAAATCATATATATATATATATATATATATATATATATATATAGAATAAAATTATTCTAGGTCGGCAGTTCCATTCTCGAGTTAAAATAGCTCCGAGTGCAGTGGGTTAAAATGCATTGTTGATTTCATAATATTAAAGCTGACGTTCAGATGAATTCAACGACCAACCATATTACGACCTTGAGCCTATAAACAACGATAACATAGTTTTTTCCCGACATTACGGACGAAATGCCTCGCTTTGCAACGAGGTCCGAACTCGATAAGAGTATCGATTAATCCGTATCTTTGATATCATCGACCCAACAAACACCGTCGAATAGAACACGAACACGGGTCCGATTCGCGCAATTAGAACCTACCTGACATTCGGCGTTCGTGCTTTGCCGACGAGCAGTAGTCTCATTCCCGGTCAGGTTGCGCGGCTCTTAGCTCGATTGAATCGTGAGCGTGCGTTGTTGCTGCTGCGACACACCATGGAATACGTTGTTACGTTTGTCAAGGTAGCATCGTTCTCATTTCCTGTCTCTAACGACGGGGATGCATACCACGAAATTCGATACCCGCGAGCTTACGCGATAGGTAGTCGACTGGCTGCAGTTCTACGTTCGACCGGGCACACGGTTTACGCACACTCGAAATCACGTTGCATGTTTATGATTCTGTCACAGAGAGCGAGAGCGAGAGCGAGAGAGAAAGAGAGGGAGGGAGAAGAAGGAAAGAGAGAGAGAGGGAGAGAAAGGAAGCGAGGCGACGGCTCTGAGTTTTTCTTCCGGCAAACTTCACGGACGATTCTTCCATCGAAATGTCTTGGCGAATCGCATTTCGAACAAACGAGAGATCACGGATCCCCTACGGCGCGCGGGCGTTTCTGCACGAATTCTCATGGTATCTGCGCGTTGTCACAGGGGGAACCCGACAACGAAACGTTTCCTTCACTCGGACATCACTGTGGTTTGGCGTCTGCTTCGGTGACTGTCGTAGCACTTCGATCGTTCGGCGAACGTATTTTTAGCAATCAGGCTGGCGCTGTTCAAGATAATCGTCGCGAGACGTTAGCGCATTTTTCCGCACAACAATTCCGTGCTGTTTTCCCGGGTGACGACCAGTGACGACTCTCGCCGCGATCGGTCGATTGTCTCCCGGTCGCGTGGCTGGTGTTGTCGTTGGTATCAACGAGAAAGGGAGGTCCTAACCACCGTCACTAATGGTTACGTTCGTCGACAAATAGACACGACGCGACGAATCTCCTCCGTCGGTCGACACTGAACTAGCATACTCATCGCATCCCCTCTCTCTTCTAGCCCCCTACTGCCCCTACCCTCCTGATATTCGACTATGTTCGCATAGCATTGCCCCGCCTTCCCCTCCACGCTCCCCTACTATCTTGTTTCAGCTAGCGCAGCAGCCGATATTGTCACTGGTCCTCGTGTACGCGCATGTTCCGATATTATACATCGTATACGCGTTACGCGTGTATGTATATCGAATCACGCGGGAGATTCTGACGCAAAGAACTGTAGACCACCGCAAAGAACCTTGCGAAACGAGTTAGAACCGTGACTACGTGAATTACGTATGTCCAGTGATGCCTCGACCTTAGACACGAGAAAACATCATTTACTATATTACCTACCGGAAGCCTATTAATCGGATTTTGAATAATTCTGCTGTACCAAAAGAAAGCGTAGAAATTTTTTTTCACAATCTTAAATGGAACTACTAGATGACACGTAATTGAGGGTGACTTGTTAGTTCACAATGAAAAGTGCTATTGCTATTGAACGTTCCATTAAAAAGCGTTTAGTCATGTATCATAGATTTTTCAAAATCATTCAATAATCACCGGTCGGTAATCTGTTAAGTACGTGCTCGAGATACGGTCATAGTTAATCGGAGCGATCGACTTCCGCGACACTTTAGAAACGTTATCGATGCTCGCGTGGCTTCGTAGACAACGAGAAGGGAGGTTTCCAACTGGCTCGAGTTACGCGCGGGGTCTTGAAACGATTTTAGCGCAGTTCGAAAAAGAAAGCGTGGAATTAGAACGGTAGGTTCGCTGAGAGATGCGTTGCCCCTGCCGCAGGTTTCCGTCGTTACAGCTGCGCGAGACTGGCGAATCGTCGCACGGAGCCAGCGTACGGGAGCTTTCGTTAGCGTTAGGGTTGTCGCGGAGGGAGCGATGCTGATCGCTGAAAGCATTCGATTAATCGGCAACGATTTCCACATTGAATATTTGCTTCAGAATGATTGTTGATACTCTTCGAATACGCGATCTTGCCTTTATAAGAAAATCGCTCGATAATTGTGTACGATGGATACGTTGCGACTATCTCTCCTCTCTCCCTCTCTCTCTCTCTCCTCTGCCTCGCGATCAACCCTCGTCTCGCCTTCCAGTGCCCGAAGTATTGATCCAATTGTGTAACACCTACGTACCTACGTACCATTGTAAAGAAGTACTCGAACCTCGCGAAGAACCGAAAGAACTATATGGCTTGAATTCAAGCGTATAGGTTCTTTTAGGTCGCGTGCACTTTATATTGCTACAATTAAAACTTAAAACGGGGCCGTGCCGTGCTGTGATACAGAGCGGTCGCATCAGACGACGCCGTAAGGGGGCGACATAATCAGCGAAATCAAAATATGATTTGGACCATTCAGTAATTATATATCTTTTTGCGCAACGCTTTTCTATATTGGTATATGTTATTCCGATATTGATGTATATGATTTATGATTTATGCAAGAAAGGAATTTCGGTACGTTAAGGTGAAATAAAAACGAGTTTCTTCATTCACGCGATGAACTTTAATCGATCAAATATTTTCTCTTATTTATTCTTTTTGGAAAGAGCTCGTCGAACAAAAGGGAAAATATCTTATTCGTTAAAGTTTATGGCTCGAATAAAAAAATTGGGATCTATTTCACCTTAAAGTAACTAAATTGGGTAAACTTTACCTTACCGGACTCAAAATTTCTGCATTTTTCCTATAAATTAAGATGTATTTGGTATGTAATTCAGTAGATTTGTACCCTAGGCGACTGCAGTCAAAGTTTTGATCCTGTAGGATCAATGGTTAAGGAGTTATGCTTGCTAAAAGTTGTTCATTATTCAGTGTTTTTGACAGGTAAGGGCGCCGCCATATTGGTTCGTAGTGACGATCGCGCGTCGCTTGCCGAGCATAACCGCTAAATGGCAGCACGGACACACAGTAATATCGCTACATAGAAAAAATATCTCAAAAATGTTTGAGAAGAAATATCGTGGAAAATATTTACATAAACCTAACCTAGACCAGTTAAAACGCAACATCGTGGCCATGTCTTCCAAAATTCAAACAGCAATCGCAATACCCGCTCTGTATTATCAACATTAACGCGTGCCCGTGCTGCCATCTAGCGGTTCTGCTCGGTAAGCGGCGCACGATCGTCACTACGAACCAATATGGCGACGCCCATACCTGTCAAAAACACTGAATAATGAACAAATTTAAGCAAGCATAAGTCCTGAACCATTGATCGTACGGGATCGAAACTTTGACTGCAGCCGCCCGGAGTACAAATCTACTGGAGTACATACCAAATACATCATAGTTTATAGGAGGAAGGTAGAAATTTTGTGTCCGGTAAAGTAAAGAGAAGCCCCGAAATAACGTTCTGGTCCACCCAATACAATCGAAGGTCATTTTAAAGAAAAAACATTTAAGGGGCGGCATTTTGCAGACTTGCATCATACTGAGAAAATCTACTGCACGGCCCTGAATTAAAACGGGCGATATACTCGCTTCCATGTTGAACCTTACGCATAACCACTGTTTACGGCACGGAGCACGTACCGGTTCGGTGCATGCGAGATTTCGACTCCACGTTTGAACCATGATTTTGATCACGGTTACCTCGATGCTTGATTTCCTGTCGAATTTTCGTCCATGCTTATATCTTGACCGATATTTCATACGCTGGGATACGACTGTCTTGGAACGAGATTAACCTAGCCTTTTTCAAGTACCAAAATGCAATGCCCTTCGGCAGATCGGTTCGCCGCTATTGCAACAGAGTTTAAGTGACCAAACTGTGTACAATTTAGGCTAGAAATTAGAGATCGCGATTTTGAATGTGTACTAAAATACACGTGGTTCATGAACCGTGTAGTATGTACCAATTTAACACTAAACCTACCATAATTGGTTCCAGATCTTTTATTTTACACTTATTGAAATAATAACAATTATTAGATAAGAAATTATTGTATAGATGTCTTTAATAGAGCACGTATTACAATAGGAGACGCACAAAGTCTAAATCAAATTAATCGTGTCATTTTTATAAGAGAGCATGTTCCAGTTACTTTTGAGGCTCGGTAGGTTTAGTGTTAATACTAACCGTACAGAGTACAAAACGTGTCGGATATATTGCACCCCAGCAAGAATAGTGACATAACTAAAAAATGCAGTATTCTCACAATAACGATTTTAAGAAAATTATAAAATTTCCATCGTCATAGTACAGACACCTTTAATCTTTCAGATAAATATTTTTGGAAGTAAATTCGACTAGGTTCTATAAAATGATATTACTAGACAACGGGTTTTATGCATTTATGACAAAAATAAGTAGGTGTAATTTCAAACAGTAAAAACATTAAGAGTATTTAAAAATACTGTTATACTATTATCAACCTATTAAACATGATAAGAAAGAAAATAAATTTCAATTTGACTCCAGTTTGTTGTAAGTCAGGTAGAAAATTTTTATTTTGCATAAAAATCCGCTGTCTAGATATTACGAATGTCTCCATCAACTCTAAAGTGACACTGTTCCTGCCACTACAGATATGAACTAGCTTAAAAAGAAAGCCTAACGTATACTCGAACTATACACGAAATATGATGTTTTTCTAGCACGTAGAGGCCAACTAAACGGCATCTATCACTGTTCCAACTTCAAAATCGTTATCTTTTGAATTGTGTCATTGTTCTTGCCTGGGTGCGATATATTGTTTTATAAAAATTGCAAGGCTGAATTTATTTAGATTTTTCACAATTTTTATAATAATACGTGCTCAAATAAAGAAATTCATTGAATAATTTCTCATGGAAGCATCTGTATAAATTAAATAATTACAAAATAAAGAATATGAAAGCGGTCATTTGACCAGTCGTGGTACGCTTAGTGTTAACGGGGTAGACTCGTTTCCAGAATTGCAAGAGTGCGGGATGCGGCTTCTCATTTCTCGATAATACAAAGATGGGATTTTTCAGTAGTCAAAAGCGTTAGATAAAATATCAATTTAGGCCGCAAATGCCCTCAAAAGTCGTATTTTTACGTTTACGAGACGTAATTAGCATTATTCGGCAGCATATAGCTGTCGCAGCTTTATGAAAATATATTTTATTACCTATAACCTATAGGTATTAGGTTATCCCAAAAATTTCTTTCGGAATCTGATCCTTTAATATTTCTAAATAAATATTAGGTTGTCCCAAAAGTTGGTTTTCGATTCATGCACATAATGCAAATTCATGTTAGATAGTACTAAAACATTAACATAAAGATTATCGCATTGTTTGTATTTATTTTGCAACATTAGAGAAACACATTCCGAAAGAAACTTTTGGGACAACCTAATACATGCGCAGCTGTATGTTTCCAAATAATGCAAATTACGCCTCGTAAACGTAAAAATAGGACTTTTGAGGGCGATTACAGCCTAGATTGATCTTTTACCTAGCGCTTTTGACTACTGAAAAACTCCATCTTTGCGTTATCGAGAAAGGAGAAGGCGCACCTCGCACCCTTGCAATCTTGGAAACGAGTTCACGGATCCGTTCGGCACAAAAAACAATAACGCATCAGTTGTCGGACTCGAACGTGCCGAATGGACCTTTAAATTCTTACTACACAGTTCACGTACCGTATGTATTTATATACACGTAAAATAAGGATCTCTAGTAGAAATTCGAAAAATAAATTTCCGTTAATACTTTTTACTTAACTGGGACGTTCAAACGTTTGGAATGGATGTTTTCCTCGAAATAATGAAGGAAAACGTGTTTCAACGACACCGTATCTCGAGGAAATCGGTTTACCTAACAAATATGTAGTCGTTGAAAAGTATGATTGAACGAGTAGACCTTGGAAGATCGTATAACCAGATTACACGGAGTACATCAAGTAACTAGATATGTGTTTGTCCTACTCTCCGGCGGAACAGATACAAATCTCGTTCAACGTTGGGAATTGTATATGGACAATGGATGAAATTTCTCAAATTTTCAACGTTTAGATCCTCGTGAAATAACGCTGGAAACATACATTTTAAATCTAAAACGTATGCACATTGTAATTACGACCGAACAGAATGTCTTGGATGTTGACGCGAGTACTTTAAAAACGAACGCAAATTGTAACGTGCCCTGAGAAACAAATTTTATGGTTTGTATACGTCAACGTACAACCTTCCATCGATGTGGTTAAAACTTAAACGTAGAGAGTCGTTTTTCCTAATTAAATAAAAAGACCGACAAAACATAATGATAGGTACAATAATATTCTGTGGAAAAAATCGAACAGCATACGCGTCGTTGCGCGCTCATGTTGCACGTATGTACAAATATAAAATATTATTTATTCAAAATGAAAAGTACTTAACAACACCGTCTCTCGTTGCGCGTGTAGAAGTGCATACGCAACGAATCGTGACGGCGGTACTTCGTCAGTCTTAAGGTGCACGATGTTGCAATCTCAAAGCAAGAAAGTACCCCAATTAAAGCTAGTGTGTTAGTCGCGCGCGTGTCACGATACCATCGCACTTTGTCTAATTACATCTGCTTCACGCCATCCTAGTTCTGGCAGAACGTTATCCAACATTCGAAACCTAAAGGCTTTCGTACGATTGGTCTCCCGCCTAATCGATTTGTGCGATTTCATTGAAATTTTAGCAACGGATCGATGCTGAGACTGAGCAAGGGTTTAATTTTAAACGCGCGTATCAAGGTCAAGCCCCCTCTTTTGTCAATCGTTTGCTCGGTTTGCGAAGTTCGATGTTCGATCACAATTCAACATTCGACCCGCTCCGACGAACGTATCGATTGAAATAGTCGGGACGCCAACATTTGCAGCTACCTGGCACCAGGAACCAGTCATAGTACAGTCTCACCTGGAAAGTCGTGAAGAATGGTCTGTTGTAATGACAATTATGAGTGAAAGAATCAATTTCGAAACGATGCTCGTTTACCTGGAAACAACCCATCTCGTCGACTCCGTCGCAATGCTGTTGCTGCGCGCCGGCGTTGTTGCGAGCCTCGTTCTCGCCAGCACGTTTCTGCAGGTACTGCTGATAATTTTGGAAATCGTGAACCGGTGGCGGTGAACCGGCCGGATCCCTGAGTCCGTTCAACCGGGTATTTTGATTCTCGTCTAGGATCGTGTCGGGATAGAAGATTTCCGCCACCAGTAGACTGGTCCATCTCGGCGACGATAGGCAACCACCGTCCAGATAGTGGCACCTCGATTGCCTACGAATCATTCCAATGCGAACCTCAACTTGACAACATGTCCCGCGACTGCCGCGAACAGGCGAGGAAACAAAAACAGATACAGTAATGTCCCATTCTAAGTCAATTCTAGGTTCTGTGTTGTGACATAGATCGGACATAGGACACTAGTTTTTTGTGGCTTCGTCGACCGTGTAAAAAATACCGTATCGGTGAGACAATACTAGTGCGATACTGAAACTTCTTTATTTTTTACTTATTTTTAATGAAATTTTACCAATATATTTGCGACATTTTTCTGATTAAAATGACATCAAACAAGACACAATTTAACCCATATTTACTGTACATGTGAAGCATAATTTACAATTTAACATATGCTATATATAGCATATTTTTAAATAAACAACTTAACATCTGGAAAATGTGTTCTCAAAGAATTAGACTAGAATTTTGCAAATTAACGGAGCTACAGCCCATTTGTAGAAAATTGAAAATAAAAAAGTTAGCATCGCATTGGTATTTTATACAATACAATAAGGTTTGAATTTTTGCCGACCGTTACGGTCGCTATTTCTCTTTCTTTTTCAGCTCTAGCTTCTTGGTCCCTCGCGGGGTATGTCCACAGTGGAATGGATAGGCGAAGTGACACAGACGGTCTCCTCCACCGGACTTAGAATGGGACATTACTGTAGAAAAAAAAGAAAACAAGTGAACGAAATTACATGCATCTAGTGACTTCTATGGTCTGCGTGAAGTAGCCTTCGTAAGGTATTTGGACTACGTAACGCCATACTCCTTGGTAATTCTTTGCGAAAACAGGCGTCGCGTATTCCACTTTGGCTGGGCAAGGAGTGGGAGGACCGGTGTACTCTGGTTTCTCTTGCGATGGCGCTCGTTGCCTGTATTCCGGGGTAGAAGGCTCGTCTCGGCGTTCCGCTGCCGAAGAAGCCAAGGGTTCTCCTTGTATTGCCTTGTACAGCATGCAGACCCTTCGATAGAAGCAGAAATAGAAATAGAAGAAGACAATCCACGATTCGGGCAAACGCGTTTTCAATACTCACACTCCTTCACCATTTTCGCAGAACTTTCGGCCGCTTCTAGGTGGGTCTAAGTCAGCTTCCGAGTCAGAGGATCGCTTGCTTCTGCTACGTTTTTCGTCAGTGTCGACCCTGCAAATGTTGTCCGTTTATAAATACCTTCTTCTTTGAGTAAGAAGAATTTCAATGAAAGGACGCGATACTCACGAATTCTGCGAGAAAGATTGAACGGTAGCGACCTTTGGCAGATTGTCGTCGGCCTTGAGTATAGGTAAGGCTTTGCTCAGAAATTTCAGCGTGTGGTTCTTCAATAAGGCGCTGCAAAAAGAAGAAATATATATATTTATAATATATCGTAATTCTTAATAAACTTATAATATATCAAATTTATAAATATATAATTTTTACAATAAAATATGTATGGAGTGTATCCACAAAATAACGGGAATTTTCATTTTCGGAAGAAATGTTATACATTCGTCTACATAAATGTTATTCACTTCAAAACAGTGTCCATTATAAATATCTAATAAGCGTGTAATAACATGCTAATGCCAGCGCTTCTTCCAATCCTTGAGACACTTCTGGAACTCGATCTTTTGGGATAGCTTTTAGCTGTTTCAGCGATGCGCTTTCAATCTAATCTATGCTTGATAAACGACGACCCTTTCTAGAGGTTCTATTTATTATTAGGGGAAAAAAAGTCATACGGGGAATCCAGGGCCGGATTAAGCTAGCGCGGGGCCCGTAGAAAATGTTACCTGGGGGTCCTAGGTTTTGCATGATAATAAAACAAAACACAATGAAGGACCTTTTTTAGCAGAAATATCTGTTAATACTAGCCAGGGCTTTTTCTGCTGCAAGCGCGGGGCCCGTAGCATTTGCTATTTCTGCTACTGGGCAAAACCCGGCTCTGGGAGCATCATTACAGTGTTGGTTATGGCGAAAATATCACGAACAAGCAATGAAGTGTGGGCGGGTGAATTATCGTGGTGCAAAAGCCATGAATTGTTTCGCTACGTACAATCGCTGATCGTACCAAAACACATGTAATCTTCTCGAAAGCTGACATGTTTATCAATGGAACAAAAAATAAATCGCGTGAATTGAAATTCCCGCTATTTTTTAAACACACCACGTATATACGATAAAGTTGCGATCTAGCTCCCATCGCCTGTTCCGGTCAGGGACAGAGATCGTGTAGGGAAACTATTTCCTTATGACTGCATCGACCGCGCCGATAGCACAAAAGATGCCGGACGTAGAAAAGGACAGCATGTAAACACGGACCGCTTCTTTCTTTCGAGCTTCTTGGCCACTTGCGGGGATTCTCCCCAGTGCAAGGGGTAGGCGAAGTGATCGTGGAGATCCTCAGGGAGCTAGATCGCGACTTTACTGTAGCATATAAAATAAAATATATATCGGGTTCCGTAATTCTATCGACGCATTCCCTGTCATACTTACAACGGATACGATGAGCCATTAAAGTGTTGGTTCATAGGATTACGTGGGACGTAACCTTTGTTGAGATCGCCGCAAATGTTGTGTATAGACACGAAACCTTTCCCCTGTTTGCCAGGATCTAAACGATTGCGAAAAGAAACGAGAAAGCATTAGACGAGGTTCGAACGAATGACGGTGAAATAGTTAGCGATACGAATTCGAATCGCGTACCGTAACATTCTTTGTCGCTGTCTATATAAGGCGGTGGTCTCACTTTAGGTGGTTCCGCGTTCGGCGACTTGATGAACGCGTAGTATCCTTCCGGAGGTTCATTGGATTCTGTGGACGAGTCGGTGGTGGGTAACTTGATGGGTTTCAGCTCGTGTTGGTCCTCGGCGAACGACGATGCGCATAAAAGTATCATCTACAGAGAAATAAACGGTGCGCATCTATGAAACCGTCGATCTGTACCAATCTGTACCTAGCCAACAAAGCTAGAGAATATTCGCGACCATTGCTGCCCTCTGTGCGAGTACAGCAAAAGATACATTACACATTTGCACAGTCGATATTAGAAACATTCTTCGGAACTCGAAACCACAGACTTAATCTTGAGTCTGCGTCGGAACTAACGCGTTTTGGTAATATTTATTGTATTAGCACCAATTAGCACAGCCCTTAGACCATACATTATACCATTATTCCAAGATTACATCGTCTAGCGGATGATGGATGTGGGCAAAGTGCTACAGTCTGTTGAGAAGTCGCAGTGTAATATAATTATAATTTTATTTTATCACTCGTTCATTTTAACTTTTCTCCTATTATTTTAAATATGGCGCTAACTCATTGTGACAATTATATTAGGTTGTCCGAAACGTTTCCTTCGGAATGTGTTCCTTTAATGTTGCCAAATAAGTGTAAACAATGCGATAATCTTTATGTTAACGTTTTAGGACTTCCTAAGATGAATTTGCATTGTGTACATGAATCGAAAACCAAGTTTTGGGACAACCTAATATTTATTTAGCAATATTAAAGGAACACATTCCGAAAGAAACTTTTGGGACAACCTAATCATTTGGGAAAAGTGCAATTTTAATATGTAGATGTTAATAATATGAAATCTGTATCTCGCCATATGTACCGCACCATTAATGAAATTAGACCGCAATTATGCCAAAATGCTATTGACAATTTCGTCAAAAGAGTGAACCATTGCAAACAGGGACGAGACGGCCATTTATAGGATATTGTGTTCCACACATATAACCTCCATGTTTCTACTTTATATTAAAATACAAACATTCGTACTTTTCAAATAAATAATACGTTTTATCAATAAATTAAAATGTCAGGTCATTTTGAGGCACCATTTCCTCGCAATATACTTTATTTAAAGAAAGGCATAGTAAGAACTAACAATATATATGCGATATTAAGTATAAAATACTTGCTTGTCAAAAGATATATATTTGTATCACGGTTTTGTCGTTCCTTACAATTCTTTATGCAACAAGTTTGCACCATTTTTCCGAATGTTTACGAAATGATGCATAAATATACTTGTATACCTTGCGTTTATATCGCCAGCCACAATTTCGAATTATCTTGTGATATCAGTTGTGTGTGATATCTGGGTCCTGTATGCATATCCGATACCTATGCCGGGTCAATAATTATATACACTACTGTGCAGAAGAAAGAAGCATCCAGTATAATTATAAGTTGTAATGACAAACAATATCTTTACATAGAAATTGTATTGTACAATGATTGATTGATTGCATTTAAAGTATTAGATAATCCGCAATAACACATATTCTCAGAACTATTTAATTAAACAGCGGAATCCTTTTTCAAAATTTACCGTGTTCTTATTTTATTTTTCACGCTTTTCTATTAAATATGGCCGGGTGCTTCTTTCTTTTGTACAGCAGTGCACGGTCTAAGCACCGCCTATTCTATTAGCAGAGTCGAAATATTGTAGAAATAAACGTGACACACGACACGCGGAGTGGGAAGGGTCCCCGGAAATCGACGAAGCGTCATGTCTACCGTATGTCCCGTTGTGGTTCTACCGTCTTGACCGCCAATTTTGTACATTGCCAGTTTGACACACCGGTAGACAATATTGATGTAATCTTAATACAATACGTCGGGTGTGTCGATGATCCGTAGCGAATACATTCTTCGCATTTCATCGTCGAACTTACTAGGCTACTCCCCGTTAGTGAGTTACGTCGTATCGCATTCGGCCTTAACGGTACTCGGTCCACGCTTCGCAGACTATTAATACCCGGGACCTGGTACTATAGCCGCGCACGCTGGACTGCCCCACTAACAATCGGGCCTACTCGCCACGCCGTTACATTCTTTTGGCTCCTTAACCGTCAGGAATTTCGAGGATAAAACTCGACCGAGACCTTCACCTATTAACGCATACCTCCTCTTTACCACGTTTTTTATACGTATGTTCGAGGTGTGTTGAAAAAATTAACGGAAATTTTCATTTTTCGGAAAAAATTTTAGTTATTCGTCCACATGAATGTTATCACCCTCAAAATAATCTCTAATAGGATGTACACACTTATGCCAACGTTTCGTCCAATCCCCGAAACGCTTCTGGAACTCCGATCTTTAGGATAACTAGACTGCGGATTTTTATGCATTTGTGAGGAAATTGGTTGGGCGAAATATCAAACAGTAAAAGATTTAAGAAATTTAAGAATGTTGAAATTGTTGCCTTTAATGTAACAAAGTCGTTAAGGGATGAAATCAATTTTTATGTGATTCCTGTTTCTAACGTTTAGCTCTTTCAGCGATCCGCTTTTTATCTGGTCTAATTGTAAGCTTGAAAAACGACGTCCCTTTAAGGTTTTCTTCATTTTTGGGAACAAAAAAGAAATCACACAGTGAATATGGAGGCTGGGGCATCATTGCAATGTTGGTCTTGGACAAAAAATCACGAACAAGGAATGAACTGTGAGCAGGTGCATTATCGTGGTGCAAAAGCCATAAATTGTTTCGCCACGAACAAGCCGATCGTACCAAAACACATGCAACTTTCTCGAAAGCTGACAATAGACTAAACATCGTATACGATAACCAATATACAGACACTTTTCACACATGTTTACCAACACGATAAAAAGAAATGGCGTGAATCGGACTCGTGCAACCCGCGGAATTATAAAATTCCCCTTATTTTTTGAAAACACCTCGTATATAATAGCTAACTGAAATTTTTTTTCAACGAAAACTAGTGGTATCTAATCTCGACACAGATTTCAATCGACATTTTATTCGATGAAATTTTCGAATCGGTACTATACGAAGAAATATTTCTTTGAAAGTTGGTCCGAAATTGTTTCGTCGACGAATTCCTTTTTTCCGGAGAACGATCGCTCGAGAAATTCTACGAACCGTCGACGTTGTGTTACCGTTCAAAAAGATGGAAAGGCTGCTTTTCTCGTCATCGCATTATTACACATTTGCGTAACGGTATTACTTTATACCGGTTCCCAGCGATTACCTACGAGTACGGGACGCGTTTCTATAATCAGGATCGACCAGTGTGAGAGCAACAAATTTATCGGTCTTTTCCCGCTACTTCTTCGTTTGTAATGCGCGCGCGCGCGCTTTCATGTTCAACTTTAAACCGATTACGGAAGCATACTTTACGATCCGTTTCGGAAATCTGGAATGTCGATTTCTTCGGTTTATATTATTGTCATTTGTTTGTTTAAATAATTAGGCGAATAATATGGAAAATAAATAATCTGGAAGAGTCACAGCTCGGAGTATGAATGATAAAAGTGGAACGTGTTGGATGAAATTAAAGTAAGTATTCGGTAAGAGATTAAGAAGAAATTATTCGACTTACAACAAACGTGCGGAAGTCCATAGTGTTATCCGTTACGACGTGCGACGGAATGTAAAGTTGAACGTCCAAAGTCAGTGTCAAGGGATCTCGTGATCAGTCGACGGTCATAGCAAAACTGAACACATTGAACTCGTGGCATGGTATAAGGAGCTGTTCCTGGCTTCAGTCCCGTACTCATCACCACCAAAGGTACAAGCGAGCCATCCCACCTCCCACCTTCCACCTCGAATCGCGCGGATACCATTCCACCTAAATCCTTCTCGTCGCTCTGACGTTCCTAAAATTTTTCATCGCTAGTCTACTTTTCCTACTCGATTCATCAATCTTCTAACAGCGTAGCTGACATTTCTGATTTTCAACGCTAACCGTACCGCGTCCGGTCAAATGACCGCATTCACATTGTTTATTTTTTACAGGTAATAGATTGTCGTTGGGATGAAATCAAACATCACACCAACATACAACATGACGAGTTTCGTCACGCTGTTAAATCTGTATTGGAAGCCAATGTGTTCTCATTTAATGGTGTTTATTACAAACAAATTTTTGGGACAGCTATGGGATCTCCAATTTCCCCAGTCGTCGCAAATCTTGTAATGGAAAGGTTAGAGGAAGTCTCCATTTCAAAATTACCTTTTGAATTAGCGTTTTATAAAAGATACGTAGATGACATTATTACTTGTATAAAACCTGAACAATTAGAAATTGTATTGAACACGTTTAATAGTTTTCATGAAAGATTGCAGTTCACATATGAAATCGAAAACAATTCAAGTCTGAGCTTTCTCGATGTTAAGGTAATTAGAGCAGGAAATACATTAAAAACGAATTGGTTTCATAAAACCAGCTGGTCAGGTAGATATGTTAACTTCTACTCGTTCCACCCTACGGAGCATTAGGTAGGCTTAATCAAAGGTTTGATAGATCGCGCGGTGTTACTCTCGAATCCTGAATTTCGACCTGACAATTTATTGTTAATAAGAAATGTTTTGAAACGAAACGGTTACTCGCATAGTTTTACATCAAATATCATTAAAGAACGTATTTTTGAACTATATCATCCTATTTTTGTCAAACAGCAAAAAGCAGATAGATTATTAAGAACTGGTCGAATTAATTGGAAAAATGTTGTGGTCATACCATATGTTGAAAACATTTCAAAAGATATAAAAAGGATTTTTCGAAGAGTAGGAATGCATACAATTTTCAAAATACCTCGCTATCTGAAATCTTTATTTCCACCTATTAAAGACAAGCTACCGCGTTTAAAAAAATGCAACGTTGTTTATTCAATTCCTTGTTTTGGATGTGGTTTGGTATATATTGGTATAAACATAATATTTTTTTACCACCGGTACAACACACAGCGTTGACGAAACATTCGCTAGATTTGGATCATAGATTTGATTTCGAGAACATCAAAATAATTGATGAAGAGGCTAATTTACAACAGAGGTTATTATTGGAAACAATTCATACGATTAAACATCATAGCGTAAATCTTAGGTATGAAACTCCTAAGATAAATGAATACTACGCAACGTTACTGAATCGGTAACGTTTAACGATGAAATTCTTTCCAACCTCGATAGCGTGTTAGTTATTTTCTCGAATCAATAAACAATCGTATATTACATACAATTATGTGTATAAAATTCTTCCAATAAAAGTTGAATGTCAATAATTGAATTTACCGTTTTTGGTATATTCACATTAATGATCTAAAAGACGTATTATGTTTTTCAAATTTACCACCTAATATTGATCGGGATAACCTAGATCGTTTCGAATGTATTCGGTGTCTTGACAACATGTATCGATGACACACGTGTGTCACGATGCCCATTTTAAAGTATTAAATCACATAAAAAACAAGTAAGTTGGTTTTATGAACAATATTGCAAACAAGTTCTTGTTATTACATTAAAGTTAGTTGAATATTGCATTTTGAAAATTGTACAATAAATTTATACTTTTACAGACGCAAGGCAAATAATTACATCTTGAAAATGATTCAAACTAGAATCGAAACGTCGATGATTATTTGATAATCTGCAAAATTGTTTTTTGATTTATCGGTAGAAATTGATCGAAACCGTAGCGCCGAGATCATCAACATTTATTGTTTATTTTTTAATTATTCAAATTATAAAGATGCTTCCGTTAGAAATTGTTCAATAAATTTCTTTATTCGAGCACGTATTATTATAACAATTGTGAATAAGGTGGATTGGGGTAAGTTTGTAAACGGGGCAACTGCATAAATTGGTTATTTTGATTAGAATATAAGCGAAATTTCTCTAGCTTGTATTTATTAATGTACTATGCCGTTCAAGAATAAAGGTGTTCTACTAATTTAATGCAATACAATGAAATAAAGCATTTTATAGCACGCTTGTTAATAATTCTGCTCTTGCCCCGTTGTATATGAAACAAGGTTTGAATGCATTTCAGAGTAGTTGACGTTTTGTACAGTATCCTATAAAAATGAAAATTTTCAAAAAAAATTAGAATCCTGCGTAATATTAATTCACCAGTAATAACTGTGCAAAGCGTTTGATGCCGACAGCGTTAAGTATTTACATACCAGACTGAAAATACATAAGTTTGAAATCCAACTTTACGAAAACCAGTCTGCACTAAATTCAGTCTTGCAATTTTTATAAAACAATCTATATCCGACACATTTTGTACTCGGTACGGTTAGTGTTAACACTCTAAACTAAACGAGCTATGTAGCAGGTACATCCCAGATAACACAGTCCGTCTTTAAGTCGTCTTTTTCTTGTCTTTTTTACGTCTTTACGTCTTACGGCCCATACAGACGTCTTTTACACGTCTAAAAAGTCGTCCTTCTGGAGCCGTCGTTTATACGGCTCCAAAAAGACGGCTTTTTTGCGTCTCATTTTTGCCGTGAAAAAGACGCGGAAACAGCGTCGCACGACTCGAGCGAAATAATTGATCTCTTGCGCGTGGGATCAGCGGGATCTCAATGTGTATGCATCGCGTCGAATATACAAATGTGTTTCATGAAACCTGCCTAACGTGAATAGTTTGTGTCGGGTTATGTGCTCGAGAAGCGTAAAAACGCAAAAAGTAGTAAGTGCATAGTTCACGCGAAATCCTAACCTATGAAGTGAAAACATGGTTATCGCCGAAGAAGAAGAAGAAGTAAGTGGTAAGTGCTACGAGTGCGGGAAAATTCGTCGGATGTACATCTCATCCTCTTATCATCATCTTATTGTAATTAGCTAGTATATCTTTTTTCCATAAAACATATTTTATTTTCAGTTACTGCCACCAGCGAGGAATCGCTACTCACAAGCAGACGCAGAGAGTATGAAAGAAGGCAGGAAGAAGAGGAGTCAAGGAGCTGCTGCAATTGCCACTCAAGGCAGGATGCTACGCTAAAGGCGCTTGGGACCATCAAAGCTTTTGCGGATCCTGCTCAACGAACCAGACAGCAGCCGCAGATATTATAATTCATTATTTTACCTTTAATAATATAATTTTAATTAATTTGTATGCGTATATATGTACATTACAAAATATATTTGGTGCAAAATATATTACAAAATATACCTGAAAATACCTAATATGATATACCTAAAATGACGTGTAAAAGACGCATAAAAGGCCTCAAAACAGACGCCTGCAAAATTCCTGAAAGATGCTGAAAAGCTGTCTCAAAGACCCCTAAAAAGACGTATAAAAGATGCACAAAAAGATGCCAAAAAGAGGTCTTAAAGCTACATCTTTTAGACGTCTTTTTTGTCAAACAAAAAGACGTCTGTAAGTCGCGCGAAAGTCGTATAAAAGAGGTCTGTAAGACGTAACTTTTGTAACAAAGACGTGTGAAAGACCAATTAAAGACGAGTTAAAGACGAAAAAAAGTCTTTACGTACGTCTTTAAGACGGACTTACAGCTTGCGGCAGGCGTATAAAAGATGTCTTTTAGCCAGCTTTGTGCTATCTGGGTACATACCAGACTGAAAATACATAAGTTTGAAATCCAACTTTACGAAAACCAGTCTGCACTAAATTCAGTCTTGCAAATTTTTATAAAACAATATATATCCGACACATTTTGTACCCGGTACGGTTAATGTTAACACTCTAAACTAAACGAGCTATAAACCTTACCTTATGAAAATTACAATATTTCATTTATTTAGACTTTGCGCGGTTGTTATTGCGTAATACGTGCTCTATTATGATATTTATTAAATGATCTCTTATGAAAGCGTGCTTATAATTTCAATAGGGTAAACTGTACTATTGCTGGCAGTGCAGTAGTTATCGGGACTTTTGATTTATACGGCAAATATTAAGAATTCCTGGTATAGAAAATCATTTTTTATTGCTTCTCATTTGTATTTCAAAGCAACGTTGTAAGTTTTCACAACAGAGTACCACATATGACTGTTAGCAACGCTGGAGGACATCCGGTAAGACTGATAGTGAGTAAGACCAACGAATGACCACAGTGCAGTGTAAATAGTGTTTTGTTAAAATTTTCGTTACGAGTAATTATACTTTATCGCTTTATAGCTTAATTTCGGAATGTACTACAGATGTAAACACTGCGTATATGTTTAATTATAAATCAAATAGCCTGTCTAACGTTTACTTCCTATTGTTTATTAGACATAACCTCAGATTCGCACCTATACCAATTACTAGATATACACTTTTGGATTTTTTTTAAATTTTCGCAATATTAATGCTTTGGATCATTAAAACAAATTAGAAATATGACTTGAATTCGTTGAAAGAAATCTTCTTATCAATTCTTGGCACTGCCAATCATTGTACATTGAAGGGGCCAATTGCTATAGGATAATAAGGTGCCAATTATTGCAATGGAAATTAGAGAGTTAATCGTTCTACTATTTATTTACCTACTTGTGCAAATCACTGATATTCTTATATAGAATATACTAAAATATACACTGAGGCAGATTTACATCAGGCCATAGAGGCAGTTCAAAATGGCATGGCCAAATAAACAGCGGCAAGAAAGTTTCGGGTTCCTCGGTTTACTCTACAATTCCGACTAAGTAAGTTCAGAATTGATTGTAAAAATACTGATTATGAATACGTTGACTTACCCTTAAACGAACGGAGACACTTGAGTACATTAAAGATACTGGACGCGGGAAAGTTTAAAAGAGGCAATAAATATAAAAAGGATCGATGCCAACAACAATACTGAAAATACTGTTGTTAATCTCAAAACGGAGAAGAAGGAAGAAAATTCAGAAAAGGCTGCTGTAGAAAAAAAGAACCCAGAGATGGTATCAGGCGAAATGATTGTTCCACCATGTATATCATATAAAGATCTTGTTTTAAATAAACACAGAAAAAATTATTCGAAATTTACGCAAGAGGAACATTCATCGCAAAAGGAAGAGTTGAATCGAATGACTCATGTAAATTATAAATTATGCAGAATTTAAGCCTGCATGCAGTAGAAACTATTTCCATTATTTTTTTTATTAAATTAATAATTCCTACTCAGTTCTTCAGTGCCAATAACTGATACATGTTATGTCAATAACTGTACCAATGACTGTACCATTTGTCTCACCATTGTTATTCACCGAATATATTTTATAATAGAAGATTTATAACTCGTAAAACTGTTTGATTTTGCTTATAATAACAGCAAGTTAAGCTCGTTTAAACATTTCAAAAAAAGATAATAAGATTTTTACTACGATTTTGGCTTAGGGTGCCAATCATTGTACAGTTTACTCTAATTGTAAAATAAAAAATCTAGAACCGGTCATTTGTCCGGTCGTGGTAAGTTTAGTGTTAAATACTATTAACGATAGCTCCTGATTTTATAATAGAATTAAATTGTTGAGGTTCGATTCGATCGTCGACATTCGAAAAGAAATAGTTGTTCCGTTGAACAGCGTAAGCGATACATAGCGCAAGCGCGCAACAATACGAAGTCCGAAGCGAAAATAGCGGGAACATTCGTGCCAGAACGAGGCACGAACTGTTGGCGTCTTCGTCGTTTGCACACGGTGGCTGGTCACGATCGTAACTGTCATTGCATTCCGATATAATCGTCACTTTCCACATATAACGTAATCTCCAAAGCGGTTTCATTCTGTAAGATCACCTAAACGCGGGGAAAGGAAGCGGCATAGCTAAATACCGACACTTCGTCATCCGGGGCAACTGTATTTTTTTGGAAGTATCTTTTCCACTCGCCTTTTGACAACTTTTGGAAACGTTGTAATTCTTACTGTTTCTACAAAAAATGCTATCCACACTTATACATATACTTATTATTAGACTGCGAATCTTTATGCAAAATGAAAATTGTCTGCATCGATTGCAAAAAATAGAAACCAAATTGAATATTATTTCTTCCTTTAATGTTTTTAATAGAGGAGAAATCATATATTGACGTCTTCAATCTTTAAAATTTTTCAACAATTTGGAATTTCATCTCCGCATAATGCAAATAATGCACGAAGATCCGCAGTCTACTTATTATTACTATTATATACAATATATTTAATTTCAACCTCGCGATCAGGAAATCGGGCTTGGTTTACATTGTTTACCTTATGCCAGTCATATATCAATCAGAGTTGCGCTAGTTGAAATACATTTTAATTGAAAATTACATTGTATTTTATATACACAGATATGTAATTGCATTACATAATTCGAACCTTTCACTTCATTTAATTGCTAATTACTCGAATCATGAATGTAATCGAAATGCAATGTAATTGAAATAATATATAATTGATATAAAAAGTAATTGGAATACAATACAATGCAAATTACACGATGTGTACAGTACTCACTTAATGTGAAAAATATCTTTCATTTTTATCCGTGTTTCTTCTGTTTCGCATTCACAGACAACTGAAAATTAGAAAATGCAGTAATCTTACAATTAGTGACAAGATGTTTGAACAATGAGTGTTATTCAAATTAATTTAAAACTTGCACTTGAACTTGAATGTTCTTGTTTTAGGTCTATCCTATTAAATAGTGTTACTTTTTTCTGTAGTAATTTTGATCTGAAACGAACATAATAAACAATTTTTATTTTTTATCACACATTTATGAATAATACAATGTTCATCATTGCTACTAATCTTTTTCTTTTTCCACCGGTTATTCTTCTTATATATAATTCATAATTGCACTGTACTTTGTAATCGTGTTTCAATTGTAAAAACGAATTACATACATTGTAATTTAATTGAATGAAGCGACTTTCGAATTACGAAATAATTAAATGCAATGTAATTGAATTACTTGGTAATTATAATTCGTGAAGTAATTAAATTGTAATTCAACACAACTCTGCCATTTATCCATATCTTATATCATATATACCCTACTTCTTAATATTCATAATAACCCTAATCTAATACCTTAAATAAACTATTGCTGCTCCTTCTCTCCTTTTGAATATTTCTTTTCTTTTTCTATCGATGCTCCTTATATTGTACTATTTCTTCAATATTTATATTTATTCTCTCTACACCTTCACAATGCTGAGCCAGAAAATGCCATCCAAACTTTCCCGACGAGCTAGACGAGCGTTCTAACCTAAAAACCAGATCTCTGTGGTAGAATCAGGGCACTTCCGGAAAAATTCGTGCTATCGGTAGGAGCCGGTCAAGGCCATCGACTCATTGAACATCCTTCCATGGCAACTACAAAAGCAGAATCTGGAACGGCAACCTGTCGCTCTACACATTGACGTATCAACTACATTTCTTGATCGACGGATCGAGACCGTTTGTATTTACACGGAGCACAATACCAATAATGTACGATCTAGAAATCAAACGAACGATGAAACGCGACGATTATTAACGATCTCGTAATTTTAGTATCGTTTACATTCCGCAATCGTTTTTAAAATACAGTCGAACCTGGATAACTCGAATCTCAAGGGAAGAATTAAAAGCTTTGAGTTATAGAGATTTCAACTTACAGAGGGTTCGTACAAAAGTTAATAATTTACTGATTGTAATAGTTTAAAAGAAAGAAAAGTTCAATTTTTGGAGATGATTATTTATTATTACACAACGGATCTTTATGCGAAATAAAAATTTTCTACCTGACTTACAACAAACTGGAGTCAAATGGAAATTTATTTTCTTCCTTAATATGTTTAATAAGTTGAAAAATAATGTGATAGTATTTTTCAATTCTTCGAATATTTTTACTATTTTTAGTTACACCTTCTCATTTTTCTCATAAATGCATATAAAATCCGCTGTCTATTTGTTATATACCTATACAGTAAATGTAATCTACTAGGCTCTTACATATTAAAGAAATCTGTGATTTTACTCTGCGCGAATGAATTAACAAATTGTTGATCAATGGTGTTTTCAACGGTAACCAAAGCAGAGAAAACATTTACTGCTGTTTTGGCTTCCACAATTCTGGAAAATAATTCAGTTAAAGTTAAAGGAGCATTAATTTTGATTTATAGAGGTTTTTAAAGTGCAGCGGAAGGGAATGAACAAAATTTTTGTCTTAGACAGGTTTTCGAGTTATCGAGGTTTGACTGTACAATCAGATGCGACAAATACCTATATGAAGTAGTATGTATGTATTTGCTTTATTTTCAGCCTAGAAGGGCTCTGAAATTTCACTTGGTTTACATTAACCTAACTTTACAAATCTATCTTATTTATGAAGTGATATAAATGACTATCGGAAAGCCTATGGTTCGTATCTCGATATTATTTGAAATTTGATAAATGTGCCGAGCAAACGAAAGAAGCTCCATTACATTTCATCGAGGTTTAATCGCACCGGTGTTTACGACAATGGTAAACTTACCGAAAGTGTTACGGGCTACTGACGCGCGACGCGATCGCTCTTCTTACGAGCGAAGTAATTAATCTTGTGTCGCCGAGCAACCATGTTAATTATCAAATATCGCATTTTTCAAAGTTAAACAATAAATCGAGGACTCTATAATACTCATAATACTGTACCTCCGCAACGTCAGGAAATGAACCCGAATAAACTTACCGTTAGACCGACGATATTCTATACTTTACCGTCATGATATTGTATACTCTATACGTTCCCATTGCGTCCCCTTTTGGATACGTTTTTACAGGGCCGGTGCGGTAGATTTTCTTAGTATGATGCAAGTCTTCGATGTTTCTTCTCTAAAATAACCTTCGATTGTGATTTTAAAAAATACGGTAAATCATAAATCGTATAAGGTGAAGTGGGATGAGTGCATAAACTGGTTATTTTTATTATAATATGAGCGAAATTTGTCTAGCTTGTATTTATTAATGTACTATAAGTTAGTATGAACTATTCGACATAGATGTCGCCCAAGAATAGAGGTGTTTTCCTCGCTTAAATCAATCAATGCCAAACAGTCACGTGAGAGGTACACGTACAACTTTGAGGTTACCCTGAACGTGCAATACTTTACAAAGTTATTTATACAGGGTGAGGCTAACTATTGCCACCTCCAATAACTCCGAAAGTATGATAGTAGTAGAAAAGTTTTCGAAATAAATGTTGCATCGGACAACAGGGGCCGTATTGTAGAGTTAATGTTGAATGTGATAAGATGATTGCAACATTGCATTGATACCGATAGAAATCACTTTGAACACCTTCTGTAAATGCAAGTTTATTTCGCCTTTTTTATCATAAATGACCTTTGCTAACCTTCAAAGACCTTCATGTTGCACCTCGTTGGATTCGTCTCAATAGCCACTATCAGAAAACAAAGTAACAAAACGTTGCATTCTATTTAAAAAAACAAAGGTGACCTTCACATCTCTGAAGCAACTCCATCTAGCAACAAGAGATTAACGCCACAATACGGTCCCTGTTGTCTGATGCAACTTTTATACTACTATCATACTTTTGGAGTTATTGTAGGTGGCAATAGTTAGTGCCTCATACTCATACTGATGTAAGTTTACATTAAATATACTTGATTTATTGTGTTTTTTTAAATTTATTGAGAAAAACACTAGTCTGCTCGTGCCCCGTAAATATTATTACATGGGGCAAGTGCAGACTATCAAGGTGGGGTAAGTGCATACTATACAGGCAGTTCATGTTCACTATTTCAGTTTATTTTTTGTACTATAATTCTTAATGAAGAGGAAGTAGGGTATTACCCTATATTTGTAGCGACAAAATTTTTCTAATAATAAATATCATATTCATATTTTAAACTTTGTTTTAATATCACTGTATAACTTCTCATATTTCAGCATAAAAGTACTTGTTTGTTTAAAAATGGATAACTATAAAACTAAACAATATAATTTAATGCAATAAAAAGCATTTTATAGCAGGCTTGTTAATAATTCTTCTCTTGCCCCGTAGCACTTGAAACAAGGTTTGAAAGCATTGTTAAACTTTGTTTTAATGTCACTGTATCCCCTTACGATATTTCGTAAATTGCATATACAGACATGCTGTAAGTTGTCAGTAAAAGAGAAAATATGTATTTTAATCAGCTTTTACCAGAAAATATGGAGAAATATAAGGTGTGCTATTTTTTTGTCCCGGAGTGTATATTACTCCTTTAAACATTATACAGTAATTCTTCAATCGGTGTCCGAGGTCGCCTGTGCAATCGCAGTCTAGTGGGTATATCGAGTATATCGGTGTGAACACCACTACATTGACACCATGAATCGAATGTTCAAACTTCTTAATTTTAATTACTTTTTTATGGGACTTTCAGTGGCTTGTTTCTGGCCTTTTTTTTATTGAAACAAGACCAAACACGATATAAATTCAATTGTATTTAGTGGTTTAATCGACGGTGAAAGTTTCGGTCGCAACGAAGAACAGCGTATGGGACATGCTTTGAACTGTGCCGGCGACGGTGACTGTCCGCGTCTCTTTATTTCTCATATGCTGTTCTTCGTTGCGTTCGAAACTCCCATCGTCGATTAAACCACTAAATACAGATGAAATTATATCGTGTTTGGTGTCATTTCAATCAGAAAAATGCCAGAAATGAGGCAGTGAAAGTTCCATAAAAAAATAATGGAGAAAAAACAATTCTATCATTGCCATTACATTGTGAGAACTCGCGGGCATTTAAACTGTACCGACGACGGCGCACAATGGGCTGGATCGAAAAATTTAGTGACATCTTGTTATAACTTTGAATTTTTTTATTTTGTTAAACAATAATTTTTAATTAATTTTCATTGATATTTTTTATTAAAATAAAATTGTTTAAGTATAATCTTTCAAACTATTTTTGACTTACCGAATATGTATTTTATATTTACATTTCATACATGTAATTATTACATTCAACAGATATTGTCAGATATAAAATGTAATCTAATTAACTTACTACTTTATCCGCATAGATGATTAAATTAACAATTCTACTGCTTCAGGATGTAAGGTTTTCACCTTCTTTTTAACTGACTTGATCTTTAACATTGAAAGCAACGGATCGGAAGTTAACGGTAGTCTGTAAAATATGTCGTTATTTGTATTTGTTCTTGAAGTTTTCCTACTATTTCTGCTCCTAAATTTCTTAAAATCTTTGTGTCGAGTTTCTTGTGCTTCTTCGCTAAGATGGCCAATTGGTACTAAGGCATATTTTACAATATCTGCACTATGCATGAGCAGTTTGTGTACAGAAGCTGACATATAGTACCACCCATAATTTTTAACGTAATGTTCCGCTGTATCTAATGTATACTTTCGTAATTTTTCGTGGTTTATTTTGTGTGGGCCGGAAATGACCTGTAAAATCACTTTTAATGAATAGTACATCAATTAAAAAAAAAAACTAAAACAAAACGTTTAAATATGTACAAGTTCTCTCAATATGGATCACTGTTGATCTCTCTAAAGATTTTGTTCCAACTAAATGCAGACAGAACGGTGAACCAGTGTTGCCAGAATCGTGGGACGTGGTATTTTTCCCCGCCGTTGGCTCAACTGGCGCGACCCCCCACTCTGACGTAACATCGGTTCCTTACGTTGCTTCTTCTGCGCACGCGCTACACCAAGCGTACCTTTAGTCTGTCCGTGTGGCTGCCTATTCAACTCGATGCGTTCGTTCGAAAGGGTATAGCCGAATAAGATGGTCAAAACTGCCCTTAGAGGTTTTTCAATGGCTGTTGAACCATTCGAAAGCTGACCAAGAAAAACCCCTCTGAGCAAAATTTCAGCCCTCTAGCTTGCCCGTGAGGGTAGTTACAGGGTAAATTAGATTTTGCGCTTTTCTGCGCATTTTCCGATCTCAAAGGCGTTCTAAAATTCTGAAAAAAATGTGACATATTTTGGATCCTAAGGCGCATTTTTCAGAACTTCTTCAGATTTTTGTGTTGCAAACTGTGGTCGTAAAAAATGAAAAACCCCCAAAGAAATGGGAAAAATAATTTTTTCTCAAAAATATTGAAACATGCTATTTAGCTGTTTGGTTCCACGATATAGTACTATAACAGGCAGTGTTGTTAATTTTTATTAGATTTTTTGTTGTGGGACATCATTGTCAAAAACAATAAAAACCGAATTTTTTCGACGTTTCATGAATATAATACCGATAGCACTATACCGATGGCATCGAAAATCCGGGCGTGAACACTCTCCTATCCTCTCTGTCGGATATTATTGAAACAATTGTCCTTAATTCTTTTCAGAATTGTTTATAAATTGTTTCGGTATTAAAGAAACGATATCAAGTTCAGTGTCAAGATAAAAGTCTGCTCCATCGCGTGATATAGTTCGATTTTACGCTGGACCCTTATTTTTTAAAATAAACTGAAAAATATCCTCAAAAGTTGGCGCAAAAGTGGTGTCTCTCCATCTTTAACGATTGTTTAAACATGTTTAAACATGCATAATGTATTGATAGTGGATATCACTGTATTCGGTAAAGTATACAGAATCTTTTGCTGTAAAGAACAATTCAATATCTTTTATAATAACATCACACTGTTTGTTTAAAGTTGAAAAATGTTTTTTTTAAATCATGTTTCTCAAAAACTGTGCGTCTAGAGGAAAAATTAAGGGCAGATTTGGAATCAGCGCAAGAAACTCTATAAGAATCACCCAACAGTAGTTGTTGAACATGAAAAAAGTTTAATTTTTTTGGATAGTGTAACGACTGTTATATTATATGGTTTGGAAACCGCGTTTCTGAACGCTTGAATATATCGTGCTTTAGACTATATATTTTTATTTAACATTGTTGACGTATCTTGTAGGACAGATCATAGCAGCTAGGTGCCAATACACCTCCGTAGATCCGACGATAAGACATCAGTTTACTATACGCAGGTAGTAGTAATGTTGGGGCGTACGGTAGAGTTTTTATTGCTTTATGACTGGGAGACTTCGTGGACTTTTGCAGAGTTTTTGTTAGTGCGGATTACCGGGGTTTAGGTGCAGTTAGTTTCGGGTGGCGATCTTTAGCACTGCCTACACAATAGCTTCCCAGACAACCAAAAATTTCATTTCTGCCGAGCATCTGTAAGCGCAGATGTGACCTGTTCTGCCGGCAGTCTGCCCCCGAACCTGCCTTTGCCATGCTTCACGGTCGCACTGATGTAGCGATGTAGGTCGCACTAAAATTTTGTCCATTTTACTGAAAAATTCGAAATACCGATTTTTGAATGCAGAATTTTATTTTGTGAACATGCAAATTTTACTTATTCTCATATTTATATTATTTTTCTTAGACTGCGGATCTTTATGCGAAATATAAATTGTCGGCATCGCTTGCAAGAGATGGAAACTATAAAAATTGCATTGGCATACCATTTTCTTTACAGTTCAATTTCTATTCATTACATTTCGAAATTTATTGTAATGTGTTCATGGAAAAAAGTGTCGTTTGACGGAAAAGAAAATTTATATTTTTTATATGACAACTATACACTTAATTTAATGTTTAAATATTAATAATTTTAAATTTAGACTAGTCTTTAATGTAATAGAAAGATTTAAATTTATATATAAATTAAATAAATTGTATATTAATTTTAAATTTATACCAGAAGGGATAATAAATGAATGAAACAGGAAATAATGAATATTACATTTTTTCATTTATTTAAATTATTTTTCTTTATTGTTCGACTTCTAACTTCTCACAAACGTTCAAATTGTAATGTTAAATATCCGAATATTTGAGTAAATCGATTTAATCAAAGATCTTTGATTCCGTCAAAGGCAGGTTCGGAGGCAGGTTCGGAGGCAGGCTGCCGGCAGAACAAGTCACATCTGCGCCTGCAGGCGCAGAGCCAGAAATTGAGCTAATCCTGCCTTGAGCTGGTCGAAGCGTAGCTTCGCCCGTATTCTGCTCAATATCTGCCTTCGGCGGGATCTGCTTCAATCTGCCTGTGGCAGGCGTGGTTGTCAGGGTTCTTATTTTACTGTAACGACTACGATTGGCGATTGGCAACGGTGACGGTACGGCGGTGTAGGTCCGTAGCCATAAGCGGATAAGATGGTAACAATTCTTTTGAAAGTAATATTTGAATATGTGGTGTTTACACCGATATACCCAAGCCGAGATCAATCATCGCCGCCTTCGGCGCGGCGTCGGCCGCCAGTGGAGTGAGAAGGCACTGATCTTAGAACGTAATATAAACAAAAGACAGTAGGCATTAGACAGTTGGCATTACTGTAGAGGTACGCTTGTTGTAGCGCGTGCGCAGAAAAAGCAACGTAAGGGGCCGATGGTACGTTAGAGTGGGGCGTCGAGCCGGCTGAGCCAGCGGCGGGGAAAAATACCACGTTCCACGATTCTGCTGGCATCACTGCGGTGAACCTTAGTCGAAACCTTTCGCTAAACAGTTCGCTAGAAGAGTCTCTTAATTGTTAACTATGATTCAACGACAGATATACTTACCCAAAAACAGTGATACTCGCTAAGTAAAAACTAAGAAACTATTAGTGAAGTTATATTATTACCGTTTGTTATATTTTTAACAATAAAATTAATAGATTAGGTATCTTTTAGGTAGGTATGAACGTTTAATGCAATTGCAAAAATATTCATATTTCGATGGTATTTAATTACTTATGTATTACTATATGCGAGTTGCTATACGCCAGGTGACACGTCCCGATAACTTTAAACAATCATAATTTCTGAAGTCGGATCGAGTCGGACGTGATTTTTGTGGGGATACGTAGAGGAAGGTCTACCGAAAATGATCTGATTTGCCCGACGAGGTCCAATTAGGTCCATTAAAAGATATATCTTGCAAAATTTAAAAAAGTATATAGATTTTATTAATTTCGTTAAACATTAATTTTTAATAGATTGCGAGCAAACATCCTCAACTAACAGCGTTAATTGTTACCCCAAAGGACTGTTTTCCATTTGCACAAAAGAGCCAGAAGAAATATTAAACAGGGTAATCAGGACACCTCGATGAAAAGAAGCAATTTTTCGCGGAAAAATACTGCATCCCAAATGTCTATCTTTGTGAATTTATATTAACTATAGTTTTTGTGGACAAACATTAATTTTTTCAGCCTCGATGTTGATGGACATTTAGGAAGCAATACACATTTATTAGAAATCAATATGAGAAGGTCTGTTTTTCCGTGAAGTGTCACTAAATTTTTCGATCCAGCCCACTGTGCGGCGACACGCATCGGCCACACGATCCGTATTTTATTCTGTCCTCTATGTTCGGGCTCTCGTTTGGAGTCTCAGCGCGGTAGACGCAGTCATTAAAAAATAGTTTCTCTACACCATAGCCGTCCGTGCAGAACACGGCTGTTGGACACCGATTGAAGAATTACAAATATTCGTAAGAATTATAAGAAAGATTCTACTTACCTCGTGAACAATAGCAAACAGTATTTTCTCCGTTACGTCGTACGGTCTGGAAGAGAATGGTGACGAGATTAAAGTAAGGTTAGGAAGACGACGTTACGGAGGAAATATTGCACGATCGAACACCGTGGATCCTCCTGAAGTCTTCTGAAAAGTGCACTCCCATGTCCGTTTTGTAGGACCGAAGAACGAAGAACGATGAACTAATCGGTGGAGCAGTTTTCGCTGCCAAGAAAATCGGAGGAGGTGGTGTAACACAGTAAAGAGCAAATTTGATGCTTAGTAGGATAGATGACATTTATTTCATTATTTTTATTACTATTACTTGCTACTTGAATGCTATACTCGTATAGGTTTCTATAATTATGTCGATAATTATGCGTGAATTTAAAGAATATGTGAGCTCAGCCGCAAGATGTACAGCCCGCGTCAGTATTACAATGATCGAATAAGTGAAAATAATTACAAAAACGAAATTTTACGTTCACTTTTCAATGCAAACACTCGTCAAGGGATGAAGGAGGAAAGAGGAAGGAGGAAGGAGGAGAATGAGGAGGAGTGTGAGGGTTGGTGGTTGTGGTGGCGGCGGTTTTGTGGTTGTGTTTGTGGTCGTGGTGGTGTGGAGAGGGGAATAATGGCGGCTCATCGATTTCCTTTAATAACTACTTTCATCTTGTATATCCTTCGATCTTGATTTACACGCGTTGGGAATCCTACCGTTCGATCACTATGGAAATACCTTTACACCGTTCTTAATTTGAATATTCTTTTTTTTGCTTTCGTTTCGAACCACTATAATTTGTTGCAAACCCAACACTCTTACTTAATTAACCTAGTTTTAACCTTACACGAAATCGCGTAACGCGCATTATAACGGTAACAACGCATACCGTATTACTTCTTTTACTTCTTCTTTCCTAACAACGAGTTAATCTCGTTTCATTCTTTTTTTTCGTTTTTCATTTAAACAATATACAAACATCTCTCTTTCTTTCTCTTTCTCTCCTCTTTCTCTCGCACTCTCTCTCTCTCTTTCTCTCTCTCTCTCTCTCTCTCTCTCTCTCTCTCTCTCTCTCTCTCTCTCTCTCTCTTTTGTATCTCAATGATCGTTTAAAAAAGTGTAAATACTATATACCGCATTACTCTGAAAGTATTCATCTTTTTGGTCTATCCTTCACGCAACCGTTTCTTCTACGTTTGGAATTTGTTCCATTAGAGGTTCGATCGAAACAATAACCGTACGGAATCTTGTACGAAAAGTTTCCCTGTTTCGTTAGTCACGGAATCGGCAACGAGATCGTCGACGGTATATCGCCGACGGAATCGTCAACGAAATCGTCGATGGAATGACAATCGCGCGAAGGAGTATCAAAGAATAGTTAATCGAATAAAAGAACAATACGTACGAATTTGATGCTCGTTGGAGGATGGCTGGGGATGAGCAGTTAAATATACATTAAAGGTAAACGCGGAAACGTTACCGATAGTATCGAGGTTTCGTCGTTCCCGAGGTTTCATTGAAAAATGTGTTTCGAGTTCGGGTACCGCGTGGACGCAATGAAATTAAATGACCAGCATATATTATTTACGAACAACGACAACCGAACCGAATCTTGCGTACGATCAAATCGTGAGTCGTGAGAGATCACACAGCTAACCCGAAATCAAAAACACATATATCCTGTCCCGTCTACGAGACACGCGGACGATCGATACTATGCGAACGCATCGCGCATCGTTGGGAACGCGTCGCGCGTTCCAACTCGTAAATCGTTAAGTCATCTAATCCAAATTGCACTCGATGCTTCGGTTTGTACAAGTTACACATTTACATAATACGCCGAAATATCGTAGTATACACATGGTGCATGTACACGCCGCCATTCCCGGAATCGAGCACGACCAGGAAACAAACAGCGATCAGAGGTGAAAAGAAAATTACACGTAGAGGTTTCCGTTCGAGACTCGAGTCTCGAACGGAACAGAATCTCGCGCTATGTAATCGTTCGGATCGCGCTATTATCGCATCTCGAGCTTCCGACGATCCGTTCTTTGCCCTCTTGTACTCTTTGGTTACGTTCACCCTGGTCCACGCGTAATTTCTCATGCGTTCTCGCGCGAACAATCGACGTGTGAAAATCGAATCACGATTATTGCCAAGCTTTGCATCGATCGAATCATTTCTGTCCGTTTCAACGTGTTCTCTCGCACCTGATTTCGACGATTCTATTCGATCAAAAGTTCGAAACGCACAGTTTTCCCTCGTTAGCGTCGCGCCGACTGCCATTTCGTGTCGACGGCCAATAGAAAATAATCGTCCGAACAAGGGAAAACGCCGACAAGGGAAAACTGTACTCTGTATCTGTGAAAGTCTCAGATGAAACGTGAACGTAACGGACTCGTGTCTATAATCGCTAAAATAAAGAGAAAGAGATTATAAATGTATCCAATACTGGCAGTTACGCGTTATAAATTCGTCCGTTCGCGACGACGATCAACGATCGCCTCGAATGATAATATGCCTAGCGTGTACCGTGTATGGATGCACACTGGCCAGATCAAGTCCTAGTTTCGTTTCCGAGATATATCGAGATACTGTGTAAACGGGCTAACGTTAACCACGGGGCTAACATTCTAAAGGTCTCGTTGCCTTGCCATATAGTACAATGTTTAACGTTATCCGCCTCTGCTTCGTCGAGTTTTCCCTTGTTAACGCAGCGTTCCGTGGCGCATCCTTTATTACTTCTATGTATTACTTTATTCTACAGCAGCGATGGACACGTTTGTCTGCCGCGAGCAAGAATCTTCCCCCACCGACGTCTTTTTCGTGCAGCGCGCATCTTCGTTGCGCAGCGGTACCTCGAAAGAGACGTTGGTGGGGGAAGCAGACAGCTCAGGGGCCCCTACCGTGCCCCTCACTGTTCTATAGTGTACACCATGGATGGGCATTTTTGTCTAAAATGAACAGTGTCACCAGAATCGATCAAAACTGGTCCGATTTTCCCACTTCGCCCTTCTCCCATTCCACTATCCCATTCCAGCACCATGAACATACTCCCAACATCCCCCACTGAGACCGTACACTGGTCGCGCATTAATCTGCTTATCAGAGAGGGGGTAAACTATATTCCTCTCGATTTCCTCGGTCTGGGGACACTGGAAATGAGACAAGACCGTCCCCATCACAGCGCCCACTGTCTCCCACCAGCATCTGCCGTTACCATGTAGGTAGAACGCGCTTCGTCCGCCGCGAGCAGTGCGAAGGCCTCGCGCTGCATCAAAGAGAGGTTGGTGGGGGAAGCAGGCGTTTGAGGGGCCCCTACCGTGCCCATCACTGGTGTACACTGTTCCTAGTTGCGGTTACGCGACACTATTCCGCGCCGGTCGCTTGGAAACAGCGTCTATCCGTGATAGACGTAGCGTGGTCCGAGTCAACGTGATCCCCCAAATTACGCATCGCTACCAAGGGAAAACTGTGTTATACCGACTTGTTCCGAAAACAACCTTTCAGTCCCTAAATACAATGCGTTTAAAAACTGTTCGTCGAGAGATCTCCTCGTTCTCCGGACACAATGATTAATCCCCGACTAATCCGACTAATCTCGCGTGCCTACGAGTTCAATGGAATTGAATCGAATCGTTACGCCCGACTGTGAAATAAAAGGTGTGTTCTAATCGCAGATATCTGTAAATACTGTGCGCTTCTTTGCTGTTTCCATTCGAAGCCGAAGCCGAAGCCAAAGCCGGTCCCACGCTACGGTTCGAACCGGTTTCGAACAGGATTCGGAACGATTCGGGGGAGCACGTAACCGCATTGAACGCAGTGAACGCAATAAACGCAATAAACACAATAAACGCAACAAACGCATAAACAAATGCCCGTAAAAATCTTTCTTCTTGTCTATCTACCCACGGTTCGGATAGAACTACGACGATACTCCGGGTGTCGAAACGACTCTCCAGGGGCTTCCACCGTGCCCGAACTCTTTGCAGTCGAAGGGTTCGGGTTCGACATGAAAAAGTAAAACGGAAGACGGAAGACCCGCCGAGAACCGTTTCGGTGGAATCATCGAAGATCTCGTATCGTCGCGCCTCGATGGGATTTATCGATACTTCTATCGGAATGGAAACCTATACTCGTTGGAACGACTCGCGCGTCGGTTCGTTCCATTAAGTACCGGTGAAAAATTTGTCTCGACAGTTGGAAATTTTCCCCGAAAAGATTCGTCGCTTTCCGCGTTTCGATTCGTCTTATCACAGTCAGCATAGTTTTACAATTCGCTGCTTATTCGAAAGCTTTAGAAAGCGCGCCACGTGCACCGACGATCGAGGAAATCGATGAAACGTCGCGATCATTTATATTTTTATCGTTCGTCGACGACGTTGCGAACCCACGCTCGTCGATATATCGATGCCGTTCAATGACTCGCTGGAAGGATCACAGAGTGGGGCGGAGTGGGGCGAAGTGGGGACAAAGAGGGCGGGGAAAACCGAGAAAGGAGGAGGGGCCGACAACTATTCTCGATAGAAAACATTACGCGTCACACCGTTGCGCGGAAGCGATGCTTCTTTTTCCTACTGTACAAAAAATAGAGCGTTTTCTTTGAACTTAGAGCCAATAAGGAAGCACTTACTTACTCAGGAAACAGAACCGAGAATCCTAAGCGAGTAGGAGAGACGAAGGAGCGTGGAGAGAGATGGTTAACAAGGCGATCACCGGTTCGTGCTAAAGAAAAAACACGGTCGAATCGAGTACGCTCGCGCGCGTCACTTTGTTAGCTTGATTATGCGAATAACTCGAGCCCCATCGGACACCTTACTTTGCGCGTTAAACGAAGATTATCGATCAACGACGATCCGAGGTGATTGCGCTCGCGCTGCCATATACGGTATACGATATACGACTGTTTACAGATCGCGCGATCGGATGTTCTATAAAATAGATTTAATAACTTTTACTTGAAAACATTATGCCCTTTCCGTATCCGAACAGGATAAACATCGATAGACGAAGCTCCGTTGCGTTGTGTTGCGTTGCGTCGCGTCGCGCGGAGGGGGAGGGGGGGAAGAAGCTGCGAGTCTTCTCTGCGCTACACCAATAAAAATCGACCCCATGTACCGTTGTTTTCCGCGTCTTTCTGTATATCTTTTAAGTATCGTTTCTTTTCCGTTAGATTCGCGCGCGTCCTTTCGAACAACTCGCTTCCAAAGCTGGGAGTGTTTCGGGTAGGGGTTAAAAGGCGGAGTCAGGGACGATGACGGGGGTACAAGTAGAGTGTGAACCAGGTAAAGGAAGATAGAGAGGAGGAGGATGATTGTTTCGCGACTCGCTTTCTCAGAAAGTTAGTTTGGTCTCGGAGTACTATGACTCGCGAAGAGTTACTGTATGAAATAATCGGGGTGATCAGAGTCCTTCTCAAACCTCTTCGCCTCTTCCTGCATGCTCTCCTTGATCTTGAGTATGGCCGCAGACTCGGTCTGATCCTGTGAATCAACCAACACCAGGCCGGTTACAAGTAAAAGGTTAGGCAAGACCACCATCAGGCGATACCTTGCCCATGTTCTTTTTTCTGTTCTGCTTTCAGCGTGTTCACCAGCGAGCTGACGAAGGAACACGGCGACCGAAACAAGCGCTTTTCTTTGCCTAACACGCGCGCGGCCGCCCGCCCCGTCCTCGCGACAAACATTGGCTTCGCAGTCACTAGAAATAAGGTTCGCGTCGCCAAAATGCTATCGTTACGCTCTTGGTTCTAGCGAAATTTTGCCTATATCACCGACTAGATATACGGATAGACCTATCGTCCAATGTATTTTTGCGGCTTACTTTTCGGGGGCCACGTAACCCCATTATCATTTTCATTTCACACGGTTTAGACGAGTTTAATAAATAAATCCATTTCTGTTCTGAATCGTTGTTTCGCGTGTTGGATCGGTTCATTTGCATGCGTACAGGCGAAATGAAAATGGAAATGAAGTTACGTAACCGCGCAAAAAAGTGGTCCGCGAAAATACGTTGGATGACGGGTCTGTCCTTAACCTCGTCGGTGCCTATACCGCGTCGAAATTTCTTCGTGAAAATTGTATAACGCGCGCGTTGCCAATCGAACACGGGTTTCCCTCGTTAGTGTCGCGCGCGTTCTCATCCCCGCCGTCCAACGCGTTGCGCATCCAACGGCACTGCTCTTCGTCTCTGATCGCGCGACGTCACCTAGTCGTCGGCCAATAGGAAGCAGTATCCCCTGCTCGATAGCGTCTCGACACTTTCGACGCTAACGAGGGAAAACTGTAGCGACATTCGAGTGAAATATATAGGTCTACGATGGAACCGACGATAATTGTAGGTAAACGGAAAAAACATAAGAAAAATAAAACGAATGCGAAGAAAGGAAAAAAAAAACGCTCGTCGGGATCGCCCAGTTTCCTTCTGAAAAAATTTCCTCCTGTTTCTCGACTCGTGGCTCGCGATCGGTCCTACCCGTTGCGTGTGAGAGACAGAGAGAGAGGGAATCCACGGAGAGAGACGCACACGCTCTCTGACTCTTGTATGCTTGTATGCTTGTACGATCGAATGCTATGCGGCATACGTATCGCGATATTATGCTGGCGAGTCGCGTCGCGTTCCGGCGACACGAACGACGGCATTCGATCGCGATCGCGATTTACGGGAAACTTATTCGTTAGAGCGACACGCGTCTGGGTTAGGAGATTCGCAACAGTCGGGAGAACGAATCGAGAGACAACACGGGGATGAGAGAGAGAGGCGGGAGTGAAACGACATGAACGTTTTCTCCCCGAATGTGGAATCGAACCCAGCAGCGCCTGCCTCTCGTCTACGTCCGCGGCGGAGGAAGAGGATAGTCGCGTGGCCGAGGAAACTGTGAGCAGTTCGCTGGTCCCGAACGAATCTGGGCAAGAAAACGCTGACGTGCTGCGTAAACTTAATTCTCGTCTCGACGCAGTGCTTGATGACACGGTGCGTCGTCAAGGGGTGGGGGTGGGGAAGCTGTTTTCTGGCTCGTCGACAACAAAACTTAGAACAGAGGATCGTGAAACAACAACTAGGGAGTGAGAAACGATTCGATGGAGGAACCGCATCCGCTGTAAGAAATGTGGTTCTTCCATGTTCCCAGGGCGCTCTGACCCACAACACATGGACGTTATGTAAAAAAAGTGATGCCCGTATCGACCAAAGAAAGAATCAACGTGTACGAACAACAAATAAAAAAAAATAAACAACAACAAACAACACATACACACAGAAAAGAATATATCATATACAAATCTATATATACGTATACGTATACGTATACGAATACGAACACGAATACGTATATGTATAGATGGATGGATAGATAGATATATGTATATATAGATCTGCATATGTACGTATGAACGGACGGACGGACGAACGTTCGTTTTTTGCGCATAGGCGCGCGCGCGCGCGCTCTCATTCTGTGTCTCCGGCCCACCCCCACACTGACGCACATCTCACCGAGCCGTTACGTCGATCGGAAATAACTCTATCGTTTTATAGATATTCAGAAAAATGCTTGTAAAACAGAGAAACTCGACGTGTCATCCCTTATTTGTTACTTTTTTCCATTAAAGACTTTTCCCTTCTATATTGTCCGCATTAATTTAGCTTTTTACTGTTTTTATTATATATTTTTTTTGGATCTCGTTCGAATCAATCGTGTATCTCGATACGATCTCGCAATCCACCAACCGCTTTGCGCTCACGCATCCATGTGCTACAGGTCAGTACAGGCTAGTACTATATACAGCTATCAGATTTCACCGGTTTTCCATTTCATATTTCTCATGTCTCTAATTACGTTACAAACACCTTCGTTCGAAGCATTGCGAATCGATCATGATATATAACAGTATATCACACACATTGTGTTCCACAGTATACTCCACGTTGCAATTGTACATGTCGTGTCGTACGTACGGTGTGCTCTCGTATAGTTGCAAAAATTCTTTTTGTACGTGCGTTCCATATACATATATATATATATGTATATATGTATATATATATATGTATATATGTGTATATATATATGTATATATATATATGTATATCTACCTAGATGTGTACGTGTGCGTGAGCGTGTATATGTCTATCTGGGCGTGTGCGTGTGCGTTTGCGTGTGTGTCGGATTACCGAAACGATTGTTCTCGTAGCGTGAGTCTCGGATGTTAGTAGATCGCTCAAACAAGATGAGAACTATCGTACGGACGCATCCGTTTTGGAAGCAACGTTATGGACACGCGCGACCGTGTATCTCTCGCACGACTAGAACAAACTTTGTACGCCATGACATGATCGTGTGACAATTAGGAGCGGGCGGGTACCCGAGCCTCGGTTCGGCTCTCGATGACTCGGGGCCCGAAAATCCCTGGTTCTCAGGTACCCGAGAAGTCGATTTCGAGCCGCGAACCCGAAAATCTATGTTATCGGGTAGCCGAATATTATAAATTTTCGGGTTCCGGCCCCGACCCGACTTCCGCTACCCGAGTATCACGAATTTTCAAGTATCCGTCCACCCCCAGTGATAATGCCATGTTGAGACACTCTAGTGTACGATAGCGCTAGGACCAATTTCAAATTGTCAATTGTATTTCATTGTTTTCGATCCTTCCTCTTCTCTATCTCAGGCATGAGCAACGAACATCGGATATCTCTCTCTATCCTCTGTTTGCGTAGAATCCCCTAAGTAGAAGTTGTTCCGTTATTCCCGATTTGAATGGAGCCAAGCGCCAATGCCCCACGGAGCTATCTTTGCTCATGCCTGCTCTACTCCACGACGAAGGTGAGAGAAAAAGTTGTTCATGCACCGATGACTCTTATATCTTGCACCGTTGCGACACCGTTCTTGATACAGCAACGTTAGAAAAATCATTTTTAAACAACGAGCTCGGTTGCTGTACCAATCGAAATGGCATTGTTGCTCGAAAGCGAAAGACAGTGGTGCACGAACGGGCGTTCCAGCTACGGTAAACGACGCGCGAGCGAACCTACCGTGTACGGCTGTGCGCGATTGTACGCGATTGTACGCGATTGTCGGGCTATCGAACACGATGTGCGCGGGCAATGTGAAACACAAGTGACATGTGATTACCAGAAAGAAACGCGTCTTGCGACGCGACAGAGAAAATTTTGTGTAAAACAAAGTTCATTGGAAATAGATAGTTATATATAAAACATTTTAGTAGCCAGCACCCTGATGCGGATTCAAACAACAAATAAAAAAGAAAAACGCAATATTCTCAGTGTAACAGGTTTACATTTATTGTCTCGATCTCCCCTGGCTTAGGCATATATTAATAATGTAAAATGTTTCATCGCCATTCACTTGTGCGGCTTACAACGTGGGGCTTTGTGTTACGTTAAAGTTTAAAGTAAAAATATTCGGCGTCCAGAGAAGCCGATGGGGCGCGCGCGCGCGCCTCACGCAACGGTACAGGAACGAAGCATGCTCTCTCTCTCTCTCTCTCTCTCTCTCTCTCTCTCTCTCTCTCTCTCTCTC
>CM052191.1:808332-831945 GCA_028455805.1 Lasioglossum figueresi | reverse complement strand
CGCGACAACGGACGAGTCGTGTTACAAGCAACAACAAAAATCCTATTATTCCCACGGATCGAAGATGGATCTGACGCGAACAAACGAACGCGTGCGAACGGAACAAGTCCAACGGATGCGTCGATCGATCGATCAATTAATCAAAGTGTGCCTATTCGAAATTACTTGAAACTTTCCTCGACCGGGTTGCACGAGTTTACAGAAACGATGTCGAATTGGCGAAACCAATGCACCGAAAAGTTGCGATGGCAGAGAGAAATTGCTTCGAGAACTACGAGGGTCGATTTTTGTTGAACCGAACCGGCCATCATTGTTTACATCAAGTCCATCTTCATTCGAAACGAATAATACTATTCCTCGTTATCGCGCGAACAATTTCTGTTCCTTGTCCTCATTCGTACTTCGAATCCCGGCCGCGAAATCTCTTATCTTTCGTTTGCAGGCGATCAACGTTTCTCTTCGTGCTCCAAGAAAAAATTACATAGATCCTATTATATTATGTGACGTATGTGTATTCCTTCCACTTCGAAACGATCTCTCTACACGTATCGACGATCTCGCACCCGATCAAATAATTCGTTAAGTTCGTACAAACGGAGGCTTAAGGTTTTTGTCTCTCTCCCTCTCTTTCTCTCACTCTTTCACTCTCTTTCGTGTCGGTGTTGTACGTTTACGTGTACTTGTACGTGTATGCGTATAAGATGATTGTGTATGAATGCGCGCCTGACGAACGTATGTGTACGTGTGTATGTACGAGTGTATGTTCTCCGGAACAACGGCAAGCATTCACCATCCTTAAGGAAAATGAACAGGAACTATCCACAAAATATTAACAGTCTTCGTTGCGTCAAAAACAAAAAGTTTGGTTCTCGTTCTTCGTACTACAGTAAATCCTCTATAGACGCGTCTTTTTTTTATCTCCAAAGACCGAGCCGAACATAGAGAAGGACAGCGCGTGTAAAGTGAGACCACGCGCGGGTCTTATGAACTGTGCCGGCGACGGCAACAACTGTCCGCGTCTCTTTCTTTTCTATACGAAAAACGTTCATCGTCATTTAAACCACTACAGTTTAAATTCCATCGAAGGAAAACCATCGAATCGGACCGTTTGCATCCATCGGGAACAGACACAATTTTTCTAGTTTTTTTTTAAAACTGTTTTAAGTAATTACTCGAGATTTATTTAAGATCTACTTAATTTTATTTCTCACCAAAAAATTTTAACGAATTTGTTTGAAACACGGTAAACATTTCTAAAATGTTTGTTTTGCTTCGCCGTGACCTAAACAGTTTCCCGGCCGCGAGCATTACACGACATTCTCTTTTTAGACGACACAACGTCAGTTAACAACAAATAAAAGAAGAGATATGTACCGTTGTAAAAATAAATATATATGTACAGTTGAAATTACATCGTGTCCGGTCATTTTTTTCAATCAGAAAAATGCCACAAATTTACCACGTGAAAGTTTCATAAAAAATAAGTGATAATAACAGATTTTATTTTGCTATTACATTGCGATGACGATCCGGCGTTTCAACTGTGTCGGCGACTTCGACTCTACGCGTCGCGTTAGTAATGGTTCACACCGATACATCAAGCGGTGATCAGATTACTAGGTTGGGAGGGGGTGGGGGTGGGGGGGGGTATTCTTGGTCGCATGTATCGTGTAGGAATTGTCGCGTCTATAGAGGATTTACTGTACCAACTTGGCAAAAGAAGTGTGTCAATGTACTCATCATCCGACTAGATTACCGCGTATTCTTGTATCAGAGAGGAATTGAGAGTGCTCACGGGCTCGGGCTCTTTTCTGCTACCGCTGTCGTCAGTATGGACAGAGTCACGCACATCATACCCAGGTTTAGCATGGAGCAGAACCAATACCCATATTTATTGGGTTGGCAACAAAGTAATTTCGGTATTTTAAGATGAAACAGAGAGACCAATTTTTGGGAGAGCCCAATGTTGAATAAAGGAATTCGGCTTTATTGAGGTATTTTAAGGTGAACCTTAAAATACCGAAATTACTTTCTTGCCAACCCAATAGCATGTTAAAAGTGGATATAGGTTCTGTTTCATGCTAAAAACGACTATGCTCTGTCTCTGTCTAGACTGACAAAAATGTCGGAAAACCTCGTGGTTTTCGAGATCATTTGATGAAACTTTTTCCTTAGCGACAATTTCCGCCTCAGCTTTGTTAAGGACATATTAACGAAAAACAAGGGCCAATCAGAGCGCGGCTATAGTGAACGGATCCCGGCTCGACAACATGTTCGCTGAGCGTGGCGCTGTCGTTGGCCGAGCCGGAATCCGTTCGCTATTAGCCGTGCTCTGATTGGTCCGTGTTTTTCGTTAATAACTCCCTAACACAGCCGCGGAAAAACGTTTTCGTTAACGAAAAAGTTACTTCAAATGACTTCAGGAACCACTCCTTTCAAGGTTTTTCGACATTGCTGGGACACCCTGCATATGTGAAAACGTTATTAATATATGTAAGTATGTAACATGTCGAAAGCCGTCGTGTAATTAACCGTAAGCACGAAAAAACAGCGAATTGCGCGCTAATAAAGCCCTCTCTCTCTCTCTTTCTCTCGTACCGCAAACATTTGTCTATCGCTCAATTTTTGCATTTCACAAAGAAACTTTGATCATCATCTATTGTTTCAGCAGAAATATTTAAAGTCAAACGTGTGGTTTTCTAATGCTAGAATGAGACACGTAAGTAAACTAACAGAGATAATAGCAGAGAAATTAATTAATTTTCGATATTTCTCGATCGTCGATCTTGCCGATGCTCTGGGATCATATACTCACAGTTGACTCTTTCTCTCGCACTCATTCTTTCGCTCCCTCCCTCCCTCGCTGACTCAATCACTGACTTACACACTCGCTCACTATTACCCTTCCTTTCTATTTCGTTCGGTCTCACTTTCTCTCCTTCTCTCGTTTTATATCTTGCTTTACATATGTATAATCTATGAGTAAGATTAATATTTTAAATTAATTTAAACACAACTAACAGCAGCACAGCATAGTCCGGTACTGACCTATAACCATTACGGACGGATGGATTCCGGAGGTTCGCACGATATTTCTCCATTTCTTCGTGTTTTCGTATTTTGCTTTCTCTTTGCTTCTGTTACACTCGATCATTTAGGTTCAGTACTTACACCGTCTACGACACTTATTCCATACAAAAATAATATGTATGTATAATATATTTATATATATATATATATTTATATATATATATATATATAGCGTACTGTTGTCATACACACGTTATATATATATAACATTTCCTTCATATATATTTACTTTTCTCCACCTTGTTCAAGTACTTCTTTTGTTAAGTTAATCGCAGAACCATTCGCGTCGCAAAACTCGGCGTGATTGAACGTGTTTTTTTTTCATTTGGAAAAGAAAAAGAGAACAAAAGAGATTATGTATATAGTTGCTTCGGGAGCAGTAACCGGAACAATAACGAACCAAACGGAGGAACTTCATTCGTGTAGATTTTTCATTGCAATTTGATCTCGTACATGCTTTGTTTGTAAACTAATTGCTAATAGGAACTTCGGAACGATAGGAGAGTTTTGAACTGCGACACGTGAAATGAAACCGTTTAACTATCGTAGTCGAACTCCCATGATTCTCAGTCAAGTTCAGTTTGAGAACCGTAATGTGTTCATTTATGTTCGGAAGCATTCGATCGAGCAATCGTGCGACTAGAATTGACACGCTAGAAACAATGCAGTAAAGCAAACAAAAAGGTGCATCGTATGCACATTTGTTTTTTCTCTGGAGAAGATATCGACGTCAGCTCGCGTTCTCTCGTAAGCCGTTTGTTTGAGCAACGAAAACGTACGCCCGAGATGTTGCGACGTTAATAGCTGCGAAAAGATAGTGCACATACTTGCTTCTTTCTATCGGTATTGAATTGTGAGCAAACAGTGGAAGGACTCGGTACGAGTTCGGCCAATTTAATCACCTCATTACAGAGTTTCGTAAAAGTCAATTCAAACAAAACCGGAAACAAAAGGTAGACATTCGATCCAAAACGATTAGACGAGTCTCGAGCAGGGTTGCCACCTTGTCACCATGTAAACACCGGACTGTCACACATTCGAACCCGGAGATGTAAAAAGCAAAAGGAAAAGTTTGTTCCTGAATATCCGGAGAACAAGTGTGGAAATCTTTTAAACGTATGCAACTGAAAATTTAGAAATATCAGTTTATTTAAACTGAGAACTTTTATCGTATACAGAAATACTAATCCTAATATGCTGCAACAAACAAAGCAATAGGAGTTTACACTAACCGTGCCAGATACAAAATGTGTCAGATATGTATTGTTTTATAAAAATTACAAAACTGAATTAATTTAAATTATTCACAATTTTTATAATAATACGTGCTCGAATAAAGAAACTTATTGAATAATTTCTAATGGAAGATTCTTCATTATTTCAGTAATTAAGAAATAAACAATGTGAACGCGGTCATTTGACCGGTCGTGGTACGGTTAGTGTATAACAAAATTTCATAACTTCAAAACAACTTCTCGATTCTGCAAAATCTTCCAAATTATTTATTTTTCAAGTGATATTTAGATTATAGAAATTCCCCAATAGATGTCATCGTTGTACGAGACACTTAAAAATTTGTAAAACAATACAAAGCATAATAATTTATTATTATCTCATTTTTTCTACAACCCGGAGAGGTGACAACTCTGGTCTCGATGCGCGTGTTTGAAACGTGATGGTAAAGGTATATTACGAAGAAAAAAAAAGAACGGTTAAAAAGGAAAAGATCTCTCGCGGAATTCGAAAAACGCTCTACACGGCGTGTTGCGTTGACAAGGAAAAAATTTCACGACCGAAATTTTTATGCTACTCAACGTAACCGACGTAGATACACATGCCTTGCCTATCGTGAACGTATAACCTATCCTTTTTTTTTCTATCCTAAAAGAGCTCGGTGGCCTAACTCTATAATGGGATGAAAAATAAGCCAGAGTCGCCAGTTGACGAACCAGCGATGCGATTACGAGATACAGGCGGTTTAAATGAACAATAAAAAAAAAAGAAATTAAGGAGAAAGAATATGAAGGATAGAAAAAAAAGAATTAAAAATCGATTAACAATTATGCGATTGATAATCACAGTAGTTCGTGTTTTTCAGGCACCTTTGCTTACAAGCTAATATTCAAATAAATATAAATAATAAACGGTTGTTGGCGTTGACACGAGTCGATAAAAAAAAGAAAAAGACGTATCGTAACTCTATCGATAATGAAGTATGAATATAGAAATAATCGTATTAAAAAAAAAAAAGGAGAAAAAAGTAAGAGTAATAGTAGTAAAATTCTAAACTGCAACCTCTTGAGTATTTAGCAAAGCACATATATGTATGCAACATATATATACTTTCAAAAAATTCTTTCATAGTATATTCTGTGACGAATCGAGTATCATAGTTTCGTAATAACAGCGTAATGAGCACTTAAATGCTAACCTAATCAAATTATGAACGATTAATCAACGAACGCACATAGACGTAGCGTATGCGTTATCACGAATGTTCTGTGTATTCTTTCACGTTTTGCTTTTTTCCTCTCTGTTGTTCTCTACTTGCGTTTTTGTCATGAGCGAAAATCATGCTTGAGCCATTGACAAAGTATATTTACGAACGCGCGCGCGCGTATGCGTGTGTACCACGTGACATCAAACGTCAGCGTATGCGTATGCGTATTCGTATTTGTATTCGTATGCGTATTCGTATTCGTATCCGTATCCGTATCCGTATTCGTACTCGTATTCGTATGCGTATTCGTATGCGTATGATCCTTTTCCAAATTGCGTGATTAACCGGGAAATTCTACGGCATCTATGTACTCGGGGCTGGATCCAAGGCGACTTGTCTTTTTAAAAAAACTGTCGGGAATACAGAAGGCGCACGTGCGAGATTACTCATTACACTTTTCATTCGGAATCCTACTCGCAATCCGAAGTAATAACGTAAACGAATAAAAATTAATGTAACAGACTTAATCAACACCGTTTTTTTACGCGCTCATTGAAAAAAAATCAGTTACATATACATACACGCATTCCATAATGTGTACCGTATTTTCTACAACGAAAAAATTGTTCGATCAACAGCGAAACGCTTTTCGGTTATCAAGAAATATTTGAAGAATTTTTCAAACAGTTTCTCTTGTTTCTGTGAAGCAGCACTAGCAGCTGAATGACAAATAAACCGATAAATCGTAACACCAAAAATCGTGTAGTCACGAAAATGTCTTCGTTGCCATGTACGATAAACCTTATGAAATATCTTGCATATGTTTGTAATATTGTACGAAAATTGATTTCACAATTGAATTTGTCGTCGTATGAAGCAGGTATAAAAGTCGCTGGATATTTTTATCGAAATTGATCTATGGCTTGATCTTGACAACAATGATGCACAGGGTATCGTCTCTGATCCGACTAGTAGAAACAATTGGAACTTTTCATGTAATCTCTACAATACATTAGTTCGACTTTATAATTGTGTATTGCGATTGTTATATTTTTTACTTCCTCTAATTTTTCGAAATGATTACCAAACGAATAAGACTTTACGGAAACAAAGAGAAAAATAAATAAATAAATAAATAAATGTAAATAAAACGAAAACAACAGATTTTTAGACTCACTTCATACTTGCATCATTAGTCATACCGTTAGTATGATAATAGTTAGACACAATTGAGCCAGTTATGACAATATTAGATGCAAATAGGTACTCTAAATTAAATTTCCCAGGAAGCCTATGTGATTAAACAGGACATATCAAATTCTGATATAAATATTGATATTTTGAATAAGCATTAACTAGGTTGTTGGAATAAGCTGGAGGATAAGCCCTCTAAATTGTAATAACACCCAAAGTATTTTAATGGAATAAGTAATAGTCGTATTGACGAAAGCACCTGAATCTGTTAATTGCTGAATAATTAGAAGAAAGATAAGTCATAATATGAACTTATATGTTTTCTGATTCTCGATTCACCTATTAACTTTTAATCGATTCAACAAATCCAAAGTCAATGCATACGAACTACTCCAGAAGTAGAGAAGAAAAATGGTCCGTTCAAATATATACCGCCAGCCTGTGGATCGTGAAATAACGAAACTCTCGTGTAATACGCGAGAGAAACGAATAATGCATAAGAGAAATAATCATCGTCGACATATAAGTTCATACTAACACGTCGAGTAACTGTCATAAGGAATTGTTATAGAACCTACTAATACTTACATTTTCACCAGGACCTCCGAAACCACCCAGATTATAGTCACCCATTCCACTTCCACTGTCTTCTCGTGGTGTCCCAGGGCCTCCGTTAGCCGGGCTGTTTTTCATTCCGTCGAGACCATCGCCGTTTAGAACAGGACCCATTGTGTTTGGTCCCATTGGACCCATTGGACCCCCTTCTGGTCCGCCACTCATGGGAAAGTCCTGATCAAATTAGCAGTATCGTTAGAAAGATTTCCAAAAATCATATCATCATAGATATCAAACAATCGGTTTTACGAAATATAAACATACTATCAAGAATAACAAAGTGTACTTACGCCAGGCATGTTTCCTCCAGGTACAGGTTTCATCATGGTATACATATTTTCACCGCCGCTATTACTACTATCTTGTGGACTCGGCATAATTGGTGTACCTGGGCCTGGAGGACCCGTTGATCCTGGTGGTCCTCCATAATTACCCGGCGACGATGACGAATAATTCATTGGCTAGAAGTACAGAGAAGTCGTGTTACCGATTATGAAATTTTAAACGTCGATATACTATGTGTGTGTGCTAACTAGTACTAGTACTTGAAACTCGAGTTCAACCTTTTTTTTTTCTATTGCATCGTATAATATTCATCGCGAGGAACAAAAGTCTTAACGGAATCATGGGTCTTAAGTCAACAGTCCTCTTAAAAAACGATGATAAAGTTCCATTTAACTTCTAGAATAATTTCACTGTTACAATGTGTTTATATTCGCATGTTTCCAAAATAAATAGATAGTAGGGGCACGTAAACGCCGCAGTAATGATAAGTCTCTTAGTGTCTTGTTGATATTCAGGTATGATGGTTCGCTACCACAATATTTTAAGCATGCTTCGTGTTATTGACGAAGCAGGAGGAAATCATTCTTTAGCTCGGGAAATATATCGCGATGTAGTGAAGAATAATGGAAGACCGCTGCGTCCAACAGAAGTGCCAGATCGACGGGATTTTCAGCGGTTAGATCAACAATTTAACGATCAAGAAATAATATTACGTCATCGTAACCCATTAATGGATAAGCACGAGCGAGTGCAATAACGTGTTCCTGTTTACGCTAATGAATGCGGGGTCCGCCTACAGGAGTAGGTGTGTAGAAAGAAATGTATAGAACTGTACAATAAACTACTGTTTCAATGAATAATGTTAATTGACGTATGTACATATGTACGTACTGTAGATGTGTTAGGTTGCCATTGTTGTCTGCCAGCTGGCCCAGCCATACTCATGGGTGGCATTCCAGGTCCTCCCGGACCTCCGGGACCTAAGCTACTGTTAGGAGGTGGTCCTCTTATCCCTGGTCCATAACTTCCTGGTCCCATCGGACCCATTCCAGGTCCCCTTGGCGGGTTCATCCTTGGGTTCATGGGATTCATGCCTGGAGGAGCTAATAACAAAAGCAACCTTTCATACATTTGTTTAGAAACGTACAAGTATTAATACTGTTCTAATTCCATGTTAATACTAAATGCTAATCGTGAATCATCAGACTAACGGCAAATCATGTGACTTTGAAGCTTTCTTAGTTCCTTTAAAGACTTAAGGTACATAACAAATACATAACGAGAAGGTGTTCAAACACTGTTCCCCCTTTTACGACACGCTAAAAAGTAAAGTCATGCTTTGCCGAAGTCGAATACATAATGAAGCGAGTGGACAGCATGCTGAATTGGTAATTGCGTCTACGTAATAAATAAATCAAGTAAAAAGCTCATGCATAGGATGAAAACAGCACTACCAAAAAATTGTTTTGCGAACTGTTCAAGTTTGAAAACAACCGATAGAAAACAATGGATTTTGTGCCAGACACATGACAAGTTAGACAATCATTCTGATAATGCCTATTTAAAACTAACTCAAACAGCAATATCTACGTTTAATCGGCACCGAACAGCATTATTCACATGATCGTTGTTGTACGACTTTCTTTTTTGTATAAAAGCACAGTGGAATTGAAATATTAATGCGGTGTACACATTATACATGTTTGTGCGAATCATCGCGAATGCGTTAAAACACTCAATTCGTATCATGGTGATTTGTAGTTACAGCAAGGTTTGTTAGCCACAATATTCCATACATTTAATTACCTATGTGCAGAGTTTAAACTTGACAGAGTTCTAACTTGATACTCGGCGTAAACGAAAATATACACTTGGTAATCTTAAATCTGCCACTCTTCTTTTTTTATATATTTTTGAAGAGAACATTGTTCTCGTAGGCAAAGTGGGCTAGGCTACTCTATCAAAATTGCATCTAATACACTGACTTGAAGATCGAGTGAGCAAGTATTTATACACAGAAACTAAGCTAGTGCAATTATTCATGAAAGTGAAAACAAAAATTTTAAGACGAGCAGGAGAAAAAAAAACTAAAAAGTTAGGCTTGACTAAGTCATGTGAGTGTGATTTGGTTGCTGGGTTGCTTCCTACCTTGCCACCCTACAAATTCTCCAGCTTCGCCTGAGGAACACAAGAGCACACATTAGTACGGCAGGTAGGTAAGGTCAGGTTGATGGCGGTAAGGTCTAGTTACTTTGCGGTCGCATAGTGAATATATTCGAAAAACCATTTCGACTGTGAAAATATATCATTATAGCATATTGACAAACGAACAAGTCTAACAACTATGCAAACAGTACACTTCAAAGAACCTGAATTTATTTATTCTTGGAACATATAATATATTCGTATTACACATTTATCGCAACGCAATTCAATATTTGGAAACAACCAACAGAAAATATTGTATTTTTTTTTGTTACTCTGAATTACAGCCGTCAATTCATAAAAATTGTTAAACATATATCAAATAAAAGAAAAGAAAGATACAAGTTTAAATTGTTTAAACGCATGAAATCGAATAAACTTTGAAATCTTGTTTAATATGATACATCTACGCTCTATTTATACGGACAAATTCAATTACAAAGGATTTAAATAAACAAAAAACTACACCACTGCATGTAACTAGACAATTCAAAAACCAATCCACTCCACATCACAGCAATCCAATCCACTTTCAATAATTACTGATTTATTTATTGCTGTGTGGTTTTTGGTATGCATGCGTCTATGCCATTCTCCTCTCGCAATTATCATCAATACCAGAAAAAAAATCAATGTGTATCTAGCATAAAATTAAGCTCTTACCTTGCCTAGTTGGATCCATACTGTTTGGCATCATTGGCTGTCCAGGAGGCTGAACAAACCAGTAATGTGTAAGTAAAGATCGTGTACGTAAAAGCATAGCAGAATTAAACACTTCAGTCACTGGGAATCTATCAATAGGCTTTCTAATTACTGCTAGACGTGCTATTTGTGTTAACAAATTTTCTTTTATGGTGACTCCTACTAATATTCGGACACTCTTAAAAACACGATAACTTTTATAATATATTATTATATTTATAATATTTATAATATTGGACCATACGATTTGAACTCATTTGAAAAGTTAGAACAATTGGTTTGCTACACAACGTGAAAAAATTTTTGGATAAAAATTGTAAGTTGTCGGAATTGCAGGGAAAATACTAAAAGTTGTACTTCGCAACATTTTTCTGTGGGCTTATGTGGAAAATTTATAAAACACGTTTCATAGATCTGTATCAATTAAACATATTCTGAAAATTTCATCAAAATCGGTCGACGTTGCAATGAGCTACAAAGGTTTATAACACTAACGGTACCAACTACAAAATGTGTCGAATATACATTGTTTTATAAAAATTACAAGACTGAACTTATTTAGATTTTTGTAATTAAATAAAGAAATTTATTGAATAATTTCTGATGGAAGCATCTTTATAATTTCAATAATTAAAAAATAAAAAATGTGAAACCAGTCATTTGATCGGTTGTGGTACGGTTAGTGTTAAAGTTGGCAAAAATTGCAGTTTTTCACGATTTTTGTTACATCTTTCAATGGCTGTCGCTTTTTGCCACATCAACCGATTTCGATAAAAGTTTCACAGTGCATATAATTGACACAGATCTACAAAACACATGTTTAAATTTGCAATCTAGGCCCACATAAAAAAGTTGTAAAATGCAACTTTTAGTATTTTCTCTACAATTCTGACCAATTGCAATTTTTGAAAAACTATCTCTTCACATCATGTAGAAAACTAATTGCTCTAACTTCTCAAAAAAGTTCAAATCGCATAGTCCATTATTTAAAAAGTTATCGTTTCTTTTGAGTGTCCAAATATTAATGGGAGTCATTGTAACTAATCGCTGTCGCTAGAGAACGATTGTATATATTAAAATACCCCGAATTATTTCTCATCGATTTTTAGAGGAATATTGAGTGACTGCCAATAGCTGAAGTATTACGGTACAGATTATAGAAAATACTAACACGTACCCCGTTAAAATCATTTCCCATCTGCGGCATACGTACTCCAGGTCGCGGTCCAGGTGGATATCGTGGACCCATGAACTGTAACAAGTCAGGAGCATATACGTTAAATAACTTTTCTCTCGAAACATTGTTGAAAGGGTAAAAAAAAAAGAGGTCAATCACAAATCGTAGCTATCGTATAATACATTGTGAGAGTCACATACCAGGCAGCCATAATAAGCAATAGATCACATGTTAGGTCACATAACATTTGCGCTTTGATGAAAATCAACACACTGTGCTCTATGTATGTTTCGCATGTCGGTGTGCAAAGAGAATTACAAACAACAAGGATCCATATTCAACGAAGAGTAGATTGAAAAGTAGATTGTAGTAAATCGAAGAGTATTGTACATTTAGATCGGGTCTTACCTTAAGATAAGTCATTCTAATAAAACTTGTAATTATTGTCCCTTAAAAACTCATAGCACTCGGAAAGTTTGACCTTACCTTAACGTACCATAGTACTACATAGTGCGCTTTCATCGGAACTATTTAATATCGCGGTACTGTTTACTTCTGAACTTGAATACACACGTTAACTCAAAACACAGTTACAGAGTATCTAGTTTATCTAGTACATATATCGGATTTCACAAACCTATAAACAACTCGGGTGTTTCTAGCAGTTTTAATTGCTTACTACGCTTGTGAAAACATCTTTCGATATGTTTTGTTTGTACAGTCTATCGTGTTTAAAAGTACATAAGCTGAAAATCGTAAAGTAGAGCTAACTTTGACAGGAAAGAAGCAACTTCGAGCGAACAGTCTTAGGTACACAATGATACAGTGTAATGAAAGTGGATAAAGTGATTCTCCATGAGTGACGGTGTACGTGTCGAATGAGGCTTACCTGAGTGGACATCATCTGCGAGTGTGGGGGCGGGGGTGGCTGGGGGTGCTGGGGGGATGGCTGTGATGAGGGGTGTGTGGGCGGAGATGGTCGCATTGTCGAGTTGTTCTGCAACAAGCAACGCAAACGACAGACATGTAGCAACACTGCGATCCAGGCAACAGCTAGACTAGAAGGCTTGGGTATGATTGTGTTAATACTATGTCAGACAGCACCTTAAAAATCTAAAAGTTAGAATTATCAAAATGATCCGCACCGACATTATAGTTACAAGTAACTTTGCTTGTCCAATTCAAATTCAAGGCAGAAAGGGTAATTCCGGTACCGTTACAATTTCTATTGTACGCGTACCGGTTGTAACATACAATCGTTACTTTATCCCCAATACAATGCCATTCGCAATAACAATTTTGTGTCTCCAGTATCTCGAGTAATTGGATCTCTGCAAATGTTCATTTTCAAAAAATTTGTTTCTGGGTCGCTAAGCTACTTTCTAACCAGACTTCTGTATTAACATATCAGATCTTTGAAAAAATGCAATCATAGTTGACATTCAGCATCTCTGTGGCACACTCAGTGTTTACATATAGGAGAACTGTTATATCAGTTTTACATGTAATTGTTTTGAGAATCAGTACATGCTCCCATGTATCAAACTCATAAAAGATCAGAATAAAGACATTCATAAGAAAACATTGTACATAGTATACAAGTGTGATCCTATAGATAGAACAACTAGTATTTTATAAATGTTTCAATAAACAATACAACTGGCAACTCATAAGTCAAGAAATGATTGCAAAGATCTCGTACAAACAGTAAATTCAGCCCAAGGTAGAATATTATAAATTCGTTCACCCACTATACAAAAATATTAGAGCTAGAACTATTTTCTAACATCTATATAAATCTCTTCTGGTATACTTTCGAGGCCTGATGATTATATGCAGATAGGAGATCGTAGAGTGAAAATGGTAAAGGAATGCACACACAAGTGTTAGATACGTAGCAGAGAGAAAATAAGTACATAGATACAGTGTAAACAAGCATGGCATGAGAATCTTGATTAAATGTACACTTGTTTCAAAACTCAGATGTATTAAGTTCATTGTGTATTAATTTCTTTACGCTTACTAGAATGTAGTGTATCCGAGTATGCGTGTGTCTGTGCGTACATGACTTTTACGTAACAGAACAGACCCCTCGTAAACTAGTATACACTTATCACAAAATTATTTTGTACATACGATTTATTTGGTATATACTTCCTTTCGTTATAACAGTATATATAGAGTTAAACACGAATCGTGATCAGTAGAAATTACTCTGTTATTAGCAGTCCGATCGAAAACGTTTTTATCAGATATAGCATGATTTCAAGAGAGCTTTCACGTAATCATAGCAAATTTTTTGTAAAAAAATAAAAAAATAAATTTTTCGATGTTACGATACTCGTCGAGTCGCGTCCTGTTTGTAAAACATTAAACAACTATTACACGCTTTGAATCAAGTGTAGAATTGTAATGAATGAGAATTGTAACTAGGCATAACAATGATAACAGATAATTATACATAGTCTTGTATATACATATGAATACTAATGATATATGTCTATATACATTAACAGTTTGCCGAACATTCTCTCATTTTTATAATCGTGATAGGACAAGTAGTAAAGGAATTAATGTGCGAACAAGAAATTGTTATCCACATATACATATTCCTAAAAAATACAATGAAAATGGTACTGTACTGTAATATTAGAATATATTCGAATTAACAAAATTATCTAGGTACGTTCCCTTCTTGTCCATAATTTAATAACTCGAGCGTGATAATAAATTACAAACAGAAATATCAAAATAGATTAATATCGATTCAGAAATTTTTCAGTTTCTCGAGTAGAAATAATTTAATCAACGAATTCAAGGAAAATGAAAGTACCGATGGTAAACATGTGTGTATACTTACGGGAAAGAATGCAGAAGGCATTGGTCCTCCAGGCATACCATCATTGGGAGGCATTTGTCCTATGGGGGATGGCGCGGGTCCAGCATTCTGAAAATATTTTATGTTTGTTTCACTAGCTCGCTATAACCTTCAAATATATCTGCGTTCGATACAAGCGCACTTACATGAGCAATACCATTGACTCCGTAACCGCTGTTTACAAAGCCCTGTTAACAGAAATAGTTTTTGAATGATACTTGTACAATTCGTAAATACAACGTGTACACAGTAAAGTCAATATACACTAACATAGTCGTGGAAAGCTTTGGCTTCGCTACTGTGTTCACAGGAATCTCGTCTCTCCGGTGCCGCAGAATATAGGTCCCAGAATACACTGAAACGTTTCACAGTAAATTAATATATTTCAGTATTCATAGTATCTTCTAGACTATACAAGCAACAGTGCTTACCACCACCAAGAGTGTAAAAATCCAGGTGGTTCCCCAAGAGTGATATTCTTTTCCCATCGTATCTGTGCGATAAAACAATGATACATAATTTATTTTAAAATTCGTATTATTCTCGAAGAATAGAGAACATACCTCTGACAAGAATGTCTGTGCTGCTTTTTGTGCGCCAACATGCAATAAATATTCGTACACGTACAAAGCTAATCTGAAACATTAGAAATTGTTTTAATCGTAGTACGAGGAATACGTTCGAAAACGTAAATGATTCGTTCGCAACACGCTTGAAAAAAATACAAAAGTCTAAATAAACTCGTCATTAAATAAAAATACAGAGACGACAAATCAAGAAAACAATGGAATCTTAATTGTCGATTACTGTTGAATCGGATTCTCGATTACCGGTACGCGGCACAAGCAAAACAACGATGTCCGATCAAGTGTCATCGTTCTAATATTTTGCGTATGCCACTTCGTGGTGTGTAAATGATAAAAACATGGCGCCCGATCGGCCTGACTCGCGAGACAAGTGATTCCAGTGAGCCGTAGCACACAGTTCCGGGTGAATTTACGAGAAAGCAGTTTGCGAAGCAGACCGTCAGGTAAACAACGACGATTCACGCGAGCACATTCGTCCCGGAGTTACGCGAAAGAAAAAAAAAGAAAAAGAAAAAAATCAATAGAGAAAAAGAAAAATAGACAGAGGGGCATATTGTTGTTTTAAAGTAATTTTTCGGAAATCGATCGTACCCCGTTCGTAACTGTGCATTATGCCCGCTTTGATGAAAGTGTCAAAAAATTCAGAAATATTTACATAGAATTCTTCGTGTACATACAACAGACACACGAGAATTATAATTCGAATCGGTAAACTGGAACGATCCAGCGAATCCGATTCTCCGGTTTCGAACCGACCGATACGTACTTATACGCACGCTCGGTGTGTAGAGAGAAAAAAAAATGGAGTCACTGATCGATCAATCGGTAAATATTTTTTGTCTTTTCTGTTGGATTTTTAAGAGAGCACTCAGCTGTATGAATTTATACATACTTTTCTCTCGCCTGAGAGTCCGAGGGTACCGCGGACCCCTTCCCCTTCGCGTACATCTTCGAAGACTGTCAATTTCTTCCAGTGTAAACAGAACCACCGTTTCGTTCGAGCCAACAATGTCCGACAGCGGCGCAGAACGGGGAAGAACCGCGAACGTGCACCCGTCCGTCCGTCGACGTATTTATTTATTTTGTTCCCTCTCTCTATCGGTGTTCGAAGGAACGATTCGAGAGAACTACAACGCGCATACTAGATATCCGAACGGAAAGAAAGAACAAAAAGGAAAAGCAATGAAGCCGAACACGACGGGAATCGTATCCTTTTGGTCACACACACGTCACGAACACGTCGAGCCACAGCCGTGGCCAGCAGCCTATACTAGATACAGTACTTCGCATCATGGCTCGACGAATTGCGGACGCATGACCGCGGAACGAACGCGCGTCGTCATCGTTCGCAGACTTCGCGCTCTTCTTTCCCTCTCTCCCCGACTGTATATGCGTTCGTTCAGTTTCTCGGTCCTTTCTTCTTTTCTACAACTTTTCACCCTCGTGTATCTTCAGTTTGGTGTTCTCTTCCCTTCTCTCTTTCTCTCTCTCACCGATTAATCACAGTCATAAGTCACCCAGGCTCTCGTTCTTTATCGTGCGTAAACGACGTCGCGCGTCCTCTCGGCGAACTTGCGCTCGGTCACTTCACTCTCTTCAACCTCGGCTTGCTCACCTCACCTTACCTCACCTCACCTCACCTCACCGTGCGCAGTGCCTCTCCTTGCCTCGCCCCACCTCACCTCACCTCACCTCACCTCACCACACCGCACTCTACTCTGTATCCCACCTCACCTCATTAAAGATACAGGCAGACGAACGAATGGACGGATGGACGAACGGACAACCGACCAACCGACACACGCTCGTGTTTCGACTCGTCACGAAGTTCACCCAAGGGACCCGATACTGTATCTACACTGTACACCGATTTCCGAACCCTTGATATGCGTCCGTCGTCGCCGGTCTCAAACGCATCTCCTTCGCTCCCCCCCCCCAAACCTATCCCTCTATGTATATCTTTCTGCTTCTTTCTTTTTTTCTATCCGTAGCTACCTATCCGGTAGTGAACGAGGACGAGGCGTACGGTGTCGTTTCTACACACGTTCTCGTGTGCGCGCGAGCAAGCGGCCGAGCGACACCAGTCGACTTCTTTTGTGTGAAACGCCGCGACGAGCTCCACACTGTGTTCGTCCTCTTGTTCGTACACGCCGTGTACACGTTACACTAACAAAGAAACACGCCGACCACCGACCGACTGCCTGTCTTCCTTCCCCCTCTTCTCGTCGCTGTCTATCCTTACCTAGCGTGCTACCTCAACGAAGCTGCGCGCGCAACCAATACTTTTCACGTCAGGACCGTACGTAAGTTAGTTTTTATCGCCCCCCGACTTCGACTTCGACTTCGATTTTTCCCTTTTCAACAATTCGTTCGATTTCTCGACACGATCGATTCTTCTTTCGATCGACCACGCTCGAACGTATCGGTTCTCTCGGTCGAGAAATTTTTAACAGTTTCACATTCTCCGGCGCTGACCAGATTTATTTTCCGTGAGAACGTTATGCGATTTAGAATAGAGAATTTTTCGAAATTCGAACTCTAAGACTATGTTTCGCGTTGTACGTTGATTTCGTTGGCTAACAACGCATTCGATCGGTGGAAAATTACCGGGAACATCCTCGGTACGTTGTTGTGGACAAACTGTCGGAAAAGTGGATACGGATGCACCTATCAGAGACACGTTCCTGATTGCAACGCTACGTGCTATTGGATGCCAATCGTTGCACGACGAGGTGTATGGTGTATCTGTATACCCGAGACGCATACGTTATAGGTGTGTATGTGTACGTACAGCCGGCTATCGGGACTTGTATATACATACGTATATATACGTCTACATGCATACGTAGTGGGGATAACCGAATACAACCGAACACCGGCGAACATTGCCGATGCAAAATAGCCGACAATTGACTGAACGTCGAGGGGTCGGGCAGAAAAGAGACAAGCCATTCCTTCGGGTGTGCATCTTCCCCTTTCTTAATTTTGTCACGATACGAATGGATCGTGGGTTGCAAAATACCGAAAACTCGAACACCATATCCGTATATCCTGTCTTTATCAGAGAATACAACCAATACCACTCTACGGGTTGTAGTATATCTTTGAGGCTTAGATAATTGCAAGACATGGTTGTACATACATGTATAGTTTTAGTAAACCGATTGGAGAAATAATTTTTTTCGAAAAAATGAAATATCGCAAGGTTTTATGTACAGGTTTCAGATACTCTGTCTAACAATTATTTCGAAATGAGTTATTTGATCGGGATAACGATAGGAGTGGAAAGAAGGGGTGGGGGGGGGGGGGGGCGACGGAGCCGGCAGCGATGGTGCACGTTCATTAATTCCAAAACAATCGTATATGTATGTTATAACAAAGGAATTGAATTATATGTAGTTATATGATTGTATGTATTTGCATAGTTTTACGAACTCCCCGATGGATGGTCCAGGGACACTTACGTGGGAAGAATTTGTCGAGAACGCCGACAGTTTCATAGAAATATCGAATAAAATCTGTGATGGATGGGAACTTCGAGGTAACAAGGTGAATTTTCGAAGATTAATCGTGTTTCGATCGATCGCACGGTACTTCGAGATTTCCATTGATTCTGTTATACGTGATTTGCAGGATGCACTCGGAGAAGCGTATCTTGTTAGACAGAAAAAACATTTGTTCCCTGAGAATGATTCGATGTTGAAAATTAACGACACCGAGGACGATTTAAATTTCGAGTTAACGTTGACAGACGACCCATTCGAAGCCCCCTCTACAATCGAGAAACCATTTGTCACGGAACACCACGTATTGTGGTCCATGAGCTACGGCGTTCCCGTATTGTACTTTCATGGCTGGAAATCAGGTTACGACACAATTATACATGTATAATATAATACGTATGTATATGTACGTTGGAATATGGATTTCGAAAAATCTGATTGCGTGTCGCGTATCGCGTTTCACTACTCGTGGTTATTCGTTAATCTGGCGACGTCTTGTTCATCAAAAATATAAGATTTCTATTACAATCGTCGACTGATCACCACTAGACCTTAATCTGGTATGTACCGACTGTTGGAAGTGGCGAGCGACATAATGCTGATTGTTCCTTCGATTCTAGCCTATCTCGAACTAGGCTAAGAAGGCACCGAACGGAATCAAACTGACTAAAGACGAAAGATGATGGGGAAACAAAAGAAATCTGTGTTTTACATGTAGTACACGGCTAGCGCACATTTCGATAAATTGCCCGTCCGCTGTCAGAATGTGCACACATATGTTTGAAACATGTTCAAGCCAGTAGCTTCCGCGTTTCCTTAATATTTGCTTTTCGACAATCATTGCTACAAGCCTATGCGGAATTTCGTATATTCTTTAATTTTGATTGTTTGCTTCTACAGACTTCCCTGGCATTAATCCGGTATCCGTGCAGGAGGCCCAATCCCTTGCTTTCGATGCAGATTTAAACTGCAACGAATTGTCGCAAGCCATACATCCCGTGCTCGGTACTCCATTCTTGCATTTGCACCCCTGCAAGTCGCAGGAATTTTTACAATTTACAACCAAGAGGTATCTAACGCCACGGAAAGATTAAACGTTCCAACGATTAACACTAACCGTACCGCGACCGGTCCAATGACCGCTTTCACGTTGTTTATTTTTTCATTATTGAAATTATAAAGATGTGTGCTTCCATTAGAAATTATTCAATAAATTTCTTTATTCGAGCACGTATTATTATAAAAATTATAAAAAATCTAAATAAATTCAGTCTTGTAATTTTTATAAGACAATATATTGGGTTGGCAAGAAAGTAATTTAGGTATTTTCAAGTAAAATAAAAACCCAATTTTTTTATTCAAGCAATGAACTGTCACTAATCATGATGACCTGAAATCGCACTTGGATCATTTTTTGGTCGATAAGGACCAGAAGTTTTATAAGCGCAGAATTGTGAAGCTATCAGAAAGATGACAAAAGATCACCGAACGAAAAAAATTGGGTTTTATTGCACCTTAAAATACCGAAATTACTTCCTTGCCAATCCAATATATCCGATACATTTTGTACCCGGTACGGTTACTGTTAAGCATGATCGATGATGTAATATTTGTATTGTTTCAGTAAAAACAAACTGGTCAGCTGGCTGAGTACCATCGCCCCATCTGCTTTTCTAAAGCTACAGCCGGAATATTACGATTTGACCGTATGAATTATGCTATTCGGTACGAGTAATTCAAAATTACGATACAATGTTCACGTACAATTTGTAACAGCGCGTTAACGCGTCTCGATCTATAGAATAAATAAGAGAAGACAGTGTTGTATAAGTCTTGAGGTTTTTATCGTCGACATCGCCATAGTTCAACTAGACGCCTTTAATTAGACGAATAATGAAACGTTCGAGAGAATCACCTGCGACTTACCGCCACTGCGCAGATAACATGCGTCAAGAACAGTCGAAGATTCAACTTAAGCGACGGTCGACGATTGGTCGACTCGACAGGTTAAGTTTGCGGGAGCCAATCGCGTTCGACAGCTCATGGCGTTCACGCAGTTCTCCCCTCTTTTTCGTTGCCCCACCACCCGCGCGCTTTTCGAATGCTGCGGTCGAATTGTACATTCCTCGTAGGGACACAGTCCCAGCAGTGTCATTGCACAGTATACTCGTACATGAAAGCGTGCTACAACCAGTGATTCGACGTACGCGCATGTCATTTTTCTCCTCACTGACGCTAAATCGCGCCTGTATCCGTTTATCCGGTAAACACCTACGACCATAAATTCGTGTCTCGTTCTTTTCGTCTCGACTGGAATCGGTGCGTGCTTACTGTGCACACGGAGTGTCCTTTTTTTCGAACATAGGAACGAACATACAAAGCACATTGTCCAAGGTACAGAATTTTATTTCGTTTGGGTCATCTGAATCATCAAACATTCAAGTCTCAATCGACATTAATATTTTCAATTTAGTATCCGTAAAGCACATCAAGATTATCCAATGAGCAGCATGTTCTCGCGCGTCGCTTAAGTCGCATTTCTTCTATTATTCATAGGGTCCCATCGGTAATGCGTTCGATGTACACTCCCGTCCATCAGTCACCGAACACTTATTCTAATTCAAATACAGACGATTTTTTGTTATTAAAGGACCTATATTACGAAATAAAAGTGATACTTACTAATTTTTTCTAATGTAGAAAACATGTAAATCAAATCTGACCAAAATATCCTATATTTTCTAAATTTTAATTGTTATTCTTATATTTTTTAATTTTTAAAATTTAAGCGGATAATTGTTTTCCAATTTGGCTTCCAGAGCTGTCCATAATCATCCCACAATTTTTCAATCTCTTTTTTCAAACATTTATGCAAATAGTATGTATATATATATTTAATTTTGCATTCAAATATTATCGTATATAATAGCTACATCTAATTAAAATAAAATTACCATTTTATTGAAGATATAGGTAAGTGTCCGGTAATTTATGGACGGGAGTGTATGTATATCTCGGGTCGGGCTGGGTCGGGACCCGAAAATTTCTCGTCTCGAAAGTGCAATCCGCGTAAAATTGCGTGCGTTGAAATACTAAAACGTGTTTGAAATCAACAATTAGCCCTTTGCAGTCGGAGCTATTTCAACATGAAAATTAAATATTTCTTCCGACCTAGAATAATTCCACTCTATATGATTTTTTTCATTTTATAGATATGAAATTGATATAATACCTCATACAATACGTAAATGTTTAAGCTAAGGGTTAAAAGAATAACGCTGCTAGATACCTATCTAGAAGAAACTAAACCTTTTGTGCTTCCACCATAGAAGAATTCCGATCTATGTTCGGTTAGGATTATCTTTAGTATTTAGATACGTAGTTCGTGATTCAAACGAAACGGGAACATAGAATTTTCACATTTCATTTTCACTGTGCGTCTACGGTAAGAACAATTACATTCGAATTCTAAACGATCGAATCACATACCAAATGCGTATAATTTCATAGTTTGATCTTGACATTTATTTCAACGATAGCGGAGAGGATATGAGAGTACTCACACCCGGGTTTTTCTTCGGCCATCACTTTTGTTAGTGTAGTCAGAGACTGATTATACCCAGATTTAGCATGGAACAAAACCTAAACCCATATTTAACGTTAATATATAGATAGATTATGTTATATACATAGCATCTACATAGATTAATATAGATAGACACATAATGCTCTGCCTCTGTCTGTACCTTAGACCACATATATACTCATAGACCCGGCATAGGTATAGCATATGCATAGGACGCAGTGTTCCAAGATAACGGAGTATCTGGTGCCCACAAGTCACGTCACAAGATAATTCAAAATGGTGGACAGCGATATAAAAGCGATATACAAGTATATTCATGCATTATTTCGTAAGCGTTTGAAAAAACGGTGTAAACTTGTTGCATAAAGAATTGTAAGGAACTACAAAACTTCAAATGAAAACTTCATACAAGTTCTTATACTGTATTTTTTTTTAAAATAAAGTAAGTTGTGAGGAAATAAATACAGATTTCATATTGTCAATTAAATTCAAACAAATTAGAATTGATAAAATGAGTTAGCCATGTTTAAAATAATAAGAGTAAAGTAAAAAAGAATGAGTAATAAAATGAAATATACATATATTACAGTTTCCATAAATATTTATATGGAATGAATGTGGCGACGCGATTCCCCTTTCCCCTCTCACACTTTAGCTTCGCGGCACTACAACTTCTCAACAGACTATAGCACTTCGCCCACATCCGTCATCACACAGGTAGATGAAGTAATCTTGGAACACGGCATCAGTGCTGCGATATGGTACAACTTTTCTCGCGCATGCGCGGCCAAAACAGTAACGTATCTAAATTAGGTTGATGAGGTAGCAGACCCCTGAGGCAGTTATATTGGCGAAAATGTATCGAAACAATCTGTTCCGGACAAAAAGACTCCAGGAGATGTCCTACGAGTTACAAAATATACACAAATACACATGTTATACATTCATTTTACAGAATCAAATCATAACAATCTTTTAAAATTCTGCGGGGTGCTCAAGGTATCCCATTTTATCGAGAATCTTATTTTACCGAGGCTAAAATCACCGCGCATGCGCGAGAAAAGATGCACGGGTCTATAAGTATACAGTCTACAAGTTTCAAAATTCCTTCAACATCCGGAAATGGGAGGTTCGTGAGATCATTTGAAGCAACATTTTCCTTTGCAAAAATGACGTCCGCGGGTTGGTTAAAGAGTTATTAACGAAAAACACGGGCCAATCAGAGCGCGACCTAGACGCGTGTTAGCACAGTCTGCCAATTGACAGTTGGCGCGCCGGGCCTACTGTGCTAACACGCGTCTAGATCGCGCTCTGATTGGCCCGTGTTTTTCGTTAATAACTCTTTAACCAA
>CM052191.1:717627-808232 GCA_028455805.1 Lasioglossum figueresi | reverse complement strand
ATTAACGAAAAACACGGGCCAATCAGAGCGCGACCTAGACGCGTGTTAGCACAGTCTGCCAATTGACAGTTGGCGCGCCGGGCCTACTGTGCTAACACGCGTCTAGATCGCGCTCTGATTGGCCCGTGTTTTTCGTTAATAACTCTTTAACCAACCCGCGGACGCCATTTCTGCAAAGAAAAATGTTGCTTCAAATGATCTCAGGAACCTCCCATTTCCGGATGTTGAAGGAATTTTGAGACAACATGTATATGGTCTAAGGTCGTCTATACTGACAAAAGTGGTGGCAGAAAAGACCTCGGTTACATTCATATCCTTTCTGACGATAGCATGGCCGTCAAGAGAAGATTTTGTAAGTTATAAATAAGTTATAACGTCTTTCAATCGAATTTCGAACAATCGATTGTCAGTTAACGAGACACGTAAAATATCGCATCGTTAGCGCCCTTTGATCGCACTGGGCAGAAACCTAGGTTTTACTCGGCCTACTTAGGTTTTGTTCGAGCAAACAATTTACAAAACAAGAAAGAAAGAATGATATATGGTACCGTTAATATCGAGGGTGACTAGTCACGAACAAAGCCTAACCCCACTTTTGCAAGTTATCTTTATTAGAAGTCAAGTTTCCGTTGCTCGAACCGCGAACATTGTTAACAAGGTGGAACATTGAAGATGATTTGTCGACGTCCAAAGCAAACTGAAATGTAATTGGTCGATTTGAGTTTCGTTTCGGTACAGCCGTTTCACGCTGAATCGAATTTGAACTAATAAATTCGCTAATCCGACGATGACTCGGAGTACATTGGATACACTATTCGAAAAGAAACGTGTTCGATCGAGAAATCGTGCAGCACGGATAAACCACTTTTAAATTATAATAATTTATCTTCAAGAAAATTTTATTTCTTAGGAAAAATTTTATAAAACGGAAAACGTTTGCGCGGGGATTTGGTGCGCATGTGCACAAGGACGATCAGCTAGTTTTTACGCGGGAGAAATAGTCGCGGTGCATTATCATATAATATACGTTGAAAATGAAATCGAAAGTGTGTTCGAATCCGAAAGTTTCGAGCTCTATGTCGACAGGAATACCTCGACAGGAGTACACGCCCGAGCACAGTTAATGTAACGAATAAGACAGCGGATTTTATGCATTTATGATCAAAATAAATAGGTGTAATATATAAAGTAGTATACACATTAGAAAAATTTAAGAATACTGTTATATTATCTTCGATCCACTAAACGTGTTAAGAATGAAAATTATTTCAGTCCAGTTTGTTGCAAATTCAGGTAGACAATTTTTATTTTGCATAAAGACACGCTGTCTGGTAACGAAATACGAACGTTAATAACAAACAAAATTTCCCAAAAACTTCCAATGGATTAATTATCACCTTAACTTATATGCAATTATAAGAAAGGATAAGTGAAGATAATTTTTCATTCAAATTGATGAGTTAACGTTTACATCTTAGGTTTCTCGGTTATGTTTTTCGCATTAAAAATAGAAAAGTCACGAAATAACAGAACAGTATAACTTATTTCGGGAAAACTGTGTCAAATTGACACGAGGGACGGATGAGGGTTAACAAAACGACGAGTAAACCGATTATTCACAGTTAACCAGGCAATACATACATATTTGCAGGGCTGAGAAAAATTTGTTATAAAATAGTAAACATTGAAATATTTGTATAAGTAAATACTATTTCATTAAATGTTTGAATTATCAGAAAATACTATGTATTTACTATTTACACTCGGATTCAAATATGGAAAATAGTGATTTTTAAATTTTATGAATATGAAATTGGTATAATACCTCATAGAGTACCTAAATGTTTATTAATTGATTAGATACCGACATATTTAATAATTGTAAATAATATTTTAAGTAATGGTACAGCAATTTTTAGTGGCACCTCTCTCGGAGTCACCATTCGAGTGCTAAGGGTTAAAAGATATTCGAAAAGTTTGTTTCACTCTTCTATAATGTTTCCAGTTATTTAAACAAAAAGTAAACGTCTTATGTCATCGATATTATTTTCAGTCACCTATAAACAAAATGAATGTCTCATATTATCGTTAAAAGTACATGGTACTATGAAAAGTTAAAAGATAAAACCCTCTTATTTGCAATATCATTATACTAGATAATATTGTGTAAAATATTATTCTCTTATATTTTAATGAAATACCTATTTTACAATAATATTTTAATGTGCTCCTATTAAAACATATATTTGAAATGCTATTTCCACATGCAACTACTGTTTCAAAAAAAGTTTATTTGCCAAATTCTGTGTCGCATGACAAAATGAAAATATTTATAGTCTATTTACTATTTTAAAAATCTATTTGTCCCGAACTCTGCGTATTTGTAAGAGACCGGTCTCGTAATCGTTACGATAAGACAGGACGAGATAGTTTTTGGTTTCTGTTTATCTTTGCAAAGGCCACGGGTTCTGAAACACCTGTGACGAAACGCGCACGGAAGACAAGCGGGAAATTTGATATCTGCGATCCGGGTGATCGAGATCGGCGAGCCTTCCCGATTTGTTTTCGCGATGGGCGCACAACGGACACGTAAATTGGCCTTTGAAAGTGTAGCACGATAATGCTCATTCATTTATACTGCATAAAATACCCCCGCAACCACGAATTACCGGCAATTTAATGAACTATTATAGAACCGGCCGCGTGACGCAATCGGCCGATGATACACAAGCGGACGATGGGATCGAAACGTGGGCGGAAACTGTTCGAACTGTCCGAATCGTCTTTTGTGGTCGCTCTGTATCATTTACCTATCCGATCGGACTCGATCGTTTCGCCAACGGACAAACGCGTCGAGCGAGTTCCATTTAAACACCGCGATGAATATTCAAAGCCCTCCCCGTTACCTCGAAGGATAAAGCTCTCGGCGAGAAATCGCGATTCTTACGCTTCCTACTTATTTTTACACAACAATGTTTCTTGGCTGTCTCTCTTGGAGCACCCGTATTCTTTATGTCGGGCAGCCTTTGCCAACATACTGTTGTTTCACCTTGGTTCGATGCACATTTCAAACTGTTTATTCAATGTTTTATTATCGTCCAATAACTAATCTCATGCACGGAAAAATGAGGTTGTAGAAAATAATAATAAATCGTTATGCTTTGTATCGTTTTTCAACATTATTAACAGTGTCTCGTACAGCGGCGTCTATTGGGGAATTTCTAGAAACTAAATATCAGTTCAAAAATAAATCGTTCAGAAGATTTTGCAGAATCGAGAAGATTATCCTTGAAGTCGTCATAAACTCTAGTCCCAACTCCGGTTGATTTGTGTGCTCTAGCTTTATGTTTATATTTTTATATACGATAAAAGTTCTCAATTTTGAAAGAGGAAATTTTTAAATTTTAAATTTTTTATGTTTCAAAAATCTTTGATATTCGGATTGCGAATTGCGGATATTCGAGAACAAACTTTTCTTTCTCCTTTTTGCATCTTCGCGTTTATATTCGAATCTCTGGGTTCAAGAATGTGCGACACACCGGTGTTTACCTGGCGATAAGGTGGAAACACCTTAATCTACATTTACTATCGAAAAGTTTTGACTATCCATCGGTAACTGAGACAATTAATACAAGCGATTTGCCTAGGACCACGTGCGACGAGTTGCGAGCATGGTACCCGACTGATTCCATTTCGCGGATTCGCGTATTTCACGTTTATGGAGTCGCATTACGATCTCATAACGAATTCGCGGCGTTATCTAATTGCGTACAGACCTGAAACGTTCGCGTGAATGAATAATTGTTTAACCCACGGCCTCGCTCTCACTCTATCCTCTCTCTCTCTCTCTCTCTCTCTCTCTCTCTCTCTCTCTCGCACTCTCTCGCACTCTCTCTCACGCACACACACACACTCCGTCTTTTTCTCTCTTTCTTCTTCTGCTCGTTGGTCTTCGAGAAACGATGCTGCCGAGCCGGTTCAGAGATGCACAGAAGTAAACATTTGATGTGAACGTGCAATCGTTTGAATTAACGAAGGTCAACGATGCACGGAACGGCGGAGCGTTCTCTCACGAAAATATTCGCGCTTCAAATCGTTTGATATCGATTCTACCGCTGTAAAAATTACCACCTCAATTACATTGTTTTATTTGATATCGGGAAATCGTTCCGCCGCGTTGGGTCTCCGGAATAATCGATTTTCGAGGGTCAACCGGTACGATTTTGAATAGACGTCTCGACCAACTGTCTGGTCATCGCCGACCGATTCTACTTATTTCGACAGTGAGCTAGTCGCAATAACGCACAGTGTTCGATCCAGTGAACAAAAGTGAAAAATTCGAAGTGTAAGATCTAAAATGTCTCGTGCAGCAAAATATTCTTGGCTTGTACAAATTTAAACTTATTGCACAGTGTTCGATCCAGTGGGCAAAAGTGAAAAATTCAAAGTGTAAGATCTAAAAAGTCTGGTATCGCAAAATATTCTTGACTTGTCGTTGAAACTTAAACTTAAAGTCTTTGAATGCAAAAAATCAGTGCATTTCTTCAATCACGAATCCTTGGCAGAATATTTGTTTTCCTAAATTGATTTTTATAACGTGAATTCAGTACTATATGTAACTAGACAGCGGATTTCGTGCATTTATGGCAAAAATGAGTAGGTGTGATTTAAAAGAATGAAAAACATTAGACGAATTTAAAAATATTTTTCTATCATTTTGAACCTATTGAACATATTAAGAGAGAAGATAAAATGTCACGCCGGTTTGTTGCAATTCAGGTGGAAAATCTTTATTTTGCATAAAGATCCGCTGTCTATATATGTATAACCTTTAAAACGTGTAAAGAATTTTATGAGAACAATAGTATATTCTTCTAATTTTTCATATGGAATGTTTATCAACTTTAAAGAGACTTTTAAAAATGGACCAAAAAGTACCTTCCAGATTTTCTGTATACCATTTCTGGACAGATTACACTTTACATTACGATTATATTTATTTTCGCGAATGATTTCGAAACGAAAATATTAAGGGAAAATGTCATCAAGACGCTCTCTGTCCAGGCTCTACTGTCACGCATAGAAGCTACGACCGACAGCGGTCTATTAATTTTTTAATTATAAGTTCTGAGCACCTAGTATTAATTCACCGAACAAAATGGTTCAGAATGAAAAGAGCTGATTACGACGAAATTAAACAATATTTAATAAGAGATGAACCACATGAAGAATTTACGGATTTTTACGACGAAAAAATCGTCAGAAGCCACAGAATCCGAATCTGATGGATACTGCAAAAGTTTAATGAATATTCTTTTACAAAAATTTTACTTTAGAGAAAAGTAATTATTTTTTCCATTTTTTTATACATATAATTGTGTCAATTTTTCACACATTTCCGATAAACCGACAAAAAGATTATTCAAACAAAACTTACTCGGTAATTATATGACAACCAATTGCAGTAACAAAAAATGTATCAAAATCTTTTTATCTAATAAAAAATTGAGTTCATTATTCAAAAAATTGAGTCTATTATTTTCTCATCGACTGATGGATCTTCGTATGTTCCTTAAAAAATGATTAAGAGTGTTAGATCGTAAATGTATTATTGTAGGAGTTATTAATTTTGTCCGAAATCCCCTATAGGATCGAACACTGTGCAACGTGACGACGCGACACGACGAGCAGTGTTTTGAAAATAAATTGTTTCGTAACGGAACCTTGGGCACGGAAATATTGCCGCACGATTTCCGTACAGTTTTCGTACGGCCGAACTTGACGTTAATTATTATAATAACGATGAAACGGAGGAGGGATCGAGGCGAGGGACAGAGTCGCGTCCGCTCGTTTTGTTTCTTCGGTGGTCAACGGGCACAAAAGGGAGGAGGAAGGAAGTTGTAATACTTTGAAGTGTTTCTCGTCGGTTCGGTTCGGTTCGGTTCGGTTAGGTTCGGTACGGTTCGGTACGGTTCGGTACGGTTTGTTGCGTTGCAATGAAGTGCGGTGCGGTGCGGTGAGGTACGCCGGTGGCAGGAAGGATAGAGATGGGTCAAGTTTGTAATTGATTTCGTTCGAGTCATGCGCTGAATTAAATTAAAGAATGGGACAGCCTCGGAGATCGCGATCTCCTCGGGTTCGAACCAGGGTTGCCACCTTATCACCATGTAAATACTGAAGTGTCACACATTTGAACCCGGAGATTCGAATATAAACCCGGAAATGTAAAAAGAAAGGTTTGTTCCTGAATGTATCCGGAAAAGAAGTGTGGAAATCTTTTAAACATAAACAATTAAAAATTTAATCCTTTGCACTCGGAGCTATTTCAACTCGAAAATGAAACATTTCTTCCGATCTAGAATAATTCCATTCTATATTATTTTTTTTTCTTTGTACGAATATGAAATTGATATAATACTTCATGCGATACTTAAATATTTAGTAATTGATTAGATACCAACAGATTTAATAACTAGACTGCGGATGTTCATGTAATCTTCAATTTTTATAGACAAATTTTAAGAACTAATGGGAACAGCCTTTGTAGATCCAAAGCAAATAAAAATCTTACTAAATTCTATCAAATTTTTTATTCTAGCATTTTTTGTAAATTTTCATAAGACATAAGTGCATAAAGAGGTCCGCAGTCTGTTAATAACGTAAACAATACTTTTTGAATAATGGTACAGCAATTTTTATTGGTGACTCTGAATCACCACTCGAGTGTTACACGGGTTAACAATATCAATTTTTAAAACTGACCACTTTTATTGTAGATGAAAATACACTCATAAAGCTACAACAAACAAAGCAACGGGAGTTGAGATTAAAGTTTACGAAATTTCATGACTTCAAGGAATTTTCTTGATTCTGCAAAATATTCCAAATTATTTTTTTTTCAAGTGATACTTGAAAAAAAAAAGAAATTCCCCAAAAGATTTCGATGTATGAGACACTCTTAAAAATTTTAAAAACAATACAATGCATAACAATTTATTATTATCTCATTTTTTCTACAACCCGGATATTTTTCTAATGAAACCGGAGCCCGGAGAAGTGGCAACCCTGGTTCGAACGGACACCATTTGGTCGCGTTCGAAATCTCCGTCCAACCGACAAACCGAAAATATCAGCAATCTTATTGAAAAGCCCGGGAGTCTCGTCTTGCAATGGTTTTGCTGCCGAAAGATGTTCTCGTTGGACCACGGATCGCGTGGAACCGATCCGACAGACAGTTGTGTAAACGAAGACACTGCCGTTGAGACACGAGGTTCTAGGAACGAAATTAAGTTTGATCGAGAAAATGGTCATTTAGTGGCATAGCTCGACAAGCTAACAACGCGGAACGTAAATCCGGGTCAACGTAAAGCCGACCTGGCGGGCAGAATGGAAACAATCCGAAACAAACGTAATTTAAATCGATTCGTAAAAAGAAAAAATTGATCGGCGAAGGTGGAGAGTTAAAACAGAAAGAACGTTAAACGTTAAACGGTTGAAAGCAACCGGGGCAGCAAGACGCGAGCAAATGGATCGCTTTTAGGACCTTGCGAGCTCTATTCGAGTCGCGACGTATCGTTTCGAGAGGAAGAAAGCCTTTGGACAGGCAACCCCCTTTACGCCTCATTCTCGGCCTCGCCAAAATGGACGATGCAGCGTGTTGCGTCCTTTTGTGAAAGTTTTATAGTATTCTCGCATGCTGTGATACTAGTTCGTGTATACGATTAGAATGAACAGAAATATCGTGCGACGACGCGACACCGTAGATGGAAAACACGTATGTATAATTGATAGAATCCGTGCAAAAGAAGATGGCTCGGTGTTCTGTGCTATCGGTGGTCAACAGGCCGCTATGCCGCTAATCGTAGTCGCGGAAGCGTATCACGCTTGACTGGGGTTCACACAAGTACACACGCACCCGACTAATTATCAAAGTCATTTCTCCCTCTAGATGCACCACTTTCAAACGAGTGCACGCGCACCCGATTAATTCATTTATTTTCTCACCGTGGAGAACCGTCGTTCTTGGGCGCGCGTTACGGTTACGATCAGCAGCCCCTTGAGCCTTGGATCGTCCCAGAGGTTGCCGACGTTCCAACAAGATCTTGTCCTCAATTCGTAACGCTGGAGCTCTTACGATTCGAAGGGATCGTAAGTGAAACAAACAGAATCGCATTGAATCGAGTCTAAAATGATCTAAATGATCGTAAATAGGCAAACGGTGCAGAAGGAACACGGTCTCGGACGTCGCGTCGGAGGAAGAGGAATTTAGTCCAAGTCGGAAAGAATAGTGGGAAAGAGAGGGGAAGGGAAGGGATCTGGCTCGTATCGGAGGAAGGGCACGGGCGATCCTCTCCCATGTGATACGTAGATAGTGTAGATAGAGAGCAGGCTGAGAGACGCGATGAGAGAGATATCGAACCGACCGGCGACCGTCGAACAATAGACCCATAAACCGGTGCTCCCGATGGGGTCGTGGATCGTGGACCGTGGATCGTAGATCGTGGATCGTGGGTCGACCATCGCATATTTGTACCGTATCTGGCGATGATAGGCCGTCACGGCAGGAAGAGATCGTCGCTGGGGGATCGCCATAGCTAATCGTACCACCCAAGGTGGCACAGATTGAGAGCTCCATCAGCACACATCCTCTCCTCGCCGAGCAAGCTGGCGAACCACCGTTTCACCACCGTTTCACCACCGTTGCACCACCGTTGCACCACCGTTGCACCACCGTTGCACCACCGTTGCACCACCGTCGCAAACTGTCTTGTCGTCCAACGACAAACTTCCAGTTTGCTCGCTCTCGATCACTTTTTTCACTCTCTTTTTAGAAGCTAGAGATCTAGAGTCCTTTAATCGGTAATGGTAAGCTACCCGTAACGTTGGAGGCTTTCCAGTGATTCATCGGATCGATCGGCTGAATCTTTCGGTTTCGCGAGCGGTGTTTCGGCGAAGAGTAGTCGGTAATCCCTCTCGTGGTAATCGTCGCAATCGTTTGAAATCGTTTCAGTCGTCGTTGTGCTGTGCTCGCGCAAAGTCTACGCTGTTTCTACGGTGTTCGACACGAGAGAAAGAACTCTCTGCTCTCTGGAGCTGTGTGGGGTGCGGGCTGCGGGCGATCTTGGTAGTCGGTAGTCGTGTCGACACCGCGGTCAGCGTCGGTGGCCCGCTCTCCGGAAGAGCGAGACACCGGAAGAGCGGAAACTGTGCAGAACCGGACGTAGGTTCCGAAACCGGAAGCGCCTCGCCGCGCCGCGAAGCGGAAGAAACAGGGAGCAAACGGGCGAGCGTCTCTCTGATCGGTCAGAGAGCGGTTCGGACTTTGGACAGAGAACGCTGAGATCGAACGCAAACGGGGAAGTTCTCTTTGCGCTCCCTGATCGTACAGCTTTTACTTTCTCGCTTTAGTTGTTTCTTCTCGTCGAAGAACGGAAGGAAAAGGAAGAGGGATCGAGATCGAGTCAGGATTGTGATTCTTCACCAAACCATTTCGAAGACTTTTCGGCTGACCAGCTGATCGGCTCACCGGCTGACCGGGAGCGAAGCTCTATACTCTGTACTCTATGCGATTGGACGACCATCGCCTTTCGTCGTGACACGCCAGCGAGAATTACGCCAGCAGAGGATCCGGTCCTGTCATGGAAGTCGCCACCGAATTGTACGTAATAACCATTTTCTTCTTTCTTCCGTTTTCGAAGCATTTGTCCGTTTCGCAATCGCGTACAACGGTTCCGTCGCGGTTTACGTTTCGATCAGCATCTCTTACGTGTTTCGTCGAAGCATCGACGATCGGGCCACCGGAGTTCTCGGAGGATCCAAATTTCATGGACAACGAGAAATTTTGAAAGGTGCCGGTTCGAGGTCTCTTTCGTTCCCGACGTGGCCAACGTGTACAATTCATATATTATAGTATGAGTTGGCACGATTTGACGCGGTCCGATATGGTATGGCAAGGCCGACGAGGCTGACGAGGCCGAGGAAGTTTCAAAAACTTTCGACTTCGGCCGATGATTCATCTTCTGTTCGTCGAAAAAGATTAGATCAATTGAAACGAGTTTCATCTGCAGTTTCGGCAATTTCAAATCATTCGTTTTATCCAGTTGAATGGGAATACGGGTAAACCGATTGAATTGAATCGAATCGAATCGAATCACAGTCACGGAACGACAGTGTCAAACGTCTCGACCGATTATTTAACTCGATTAGATTAGAAGGTTGCTCATCGGCGCAAGAGCGAGCGCGAGAGCGGGACCAGGCGGCTAAGACGAAGAGGAACGTGCGCGGGTACGTAATAACGGGGCTGGCCGAAGTCATTGTCAATCATCGTGCTTCCCCGCGCGAGCCTTCGACGCGTGTTCTTTCAGAAATCGCGAATCCGATGAGCATAAATAACGTTTCTCGTCGCGCGAGTAAAAAAGTTTTTTGATCGATCGCCTGCCATTTGGAAGAAATCGTCGAGCGTTTCGAGAGAAAGGGGAAGGGTCTCCTTCGGCTAAAGCAAAATATTAGGTGTAGAAATTAATTCGGTGCCTTGATATCAAATTATTTATAACTCTGGTTTGAATGCAAATAATCGCCCGCCATTTTGTTACGTTTAAGTACCAACACTTACAGTTATGAAACATTTTTGATCAAAAGGAAAACTATTATTAAGCAAAATGGCGGCGTCTGACAAGACTCGCATACGGCACTGTATACCGTTGGCCTTTTATTTAAAGAAAAATGCTTCCGAAGCCGCTGAAATGATTTGTTCTGCTTTGATTCCGATCACTCCAGCATCATTTAGCAGATACAAATTTCCAAACATTGGAAGAGGTACAAAGAAGTATTGACGAATTCATTGCATCAACCGTCATCTTTCTCCCGTCAAGATATTCGACAGTTGCCTGAAAGCTGAACCAAAGTCATTGAAAATAATGGAGACTATTTCGAAAAATAACAGATGTATGATTACATTATACATAAATACTGGATTTGTTTTAAAAAGGCACGGAGATTAATTTCTACACCTAATATTTCAGAAATTGGTGGAACGCAACGCGACGCCGACGTCGACGCAAACGCTGCACAGTGGGCCAGGAGCCCGCGTTTTCTGGCCAAAAGTCAATTTTTCGAGTTTAATGTATTGAGAATATTTTTTCCCCAGAAACTGACAACCCTTTATAACCCCCAAATCCAAAATATCAGATGATTGCACAAGTTCGTGCCCGATTTTCATATACATCGCAAACTGTACTGAACGGCGGAGTGTAAAAACAAGAAAATTATAGTCACCATTCTTTTCTAATTGCAGAAAAGAATGGTAATTATATAATTGATTAATATAGTATGTATTCTTTCAAATTTAACCATTGAATTTTATTTTCAAGTCGGGCACGAACTTATGCAATCATTTAATATTATTCATTTCAGATGATTCTGCGATGAGATACAGCGTTCTAAAGACAAAATCATAAAATTCAAAGTAAAATTGAACGTGTTCCATACCAATTTGGAATATCGGAAAATGGTTTTTAATGGTGGTTTTATATGTGTTAGGAGATGCACTTCATGTATATAATCCAGTTTTTAGCATTTTTTAATCCATATACAAATAGTGCAAACTTTTAACAATTTAAACTTTTTGAAAGGTTATAAAAAATCATTTACATACGCTTGACACGAGGATTGTTTTATATGAAAATTTAGCCATTAAAGGAAGGGAATACATTACTGTGCAAAAGAAAGAAACACCCGGCCATAATTAATAGAAAATCGTAAAAAATCAAATAAGGACACAGTAAGTTATGAAAAAGGATTCCGGTGTTTAATTGAATAGTTCTGAGAACATATATGTGTTATTGCCGATTATCTAATACTTTAAATGCAATAAATCAATAATTGTACAATACAATTTCTACATAAAGATATTGTTTGTCATTATATCTTATAATTATACTGGGTGCTTCTTTCTCTTGCACAGTAGTGTATGTAGGTTTTAGCTGCTAAAATGTCTGCACATTTTGTTTTTAGACAAATTTTAACAACTAAACGCACGAAACATTTGGCAACACTATACATATTCTTCACTTTCAGACAACATAGAACTAGAATCAGAATTATTATTTCTTGTTATATTTTAGCTACATTAGGTATACTAAATGCATTTTAATTCAATATGAACGTATTTCTAATTTTGGCCACAAAAAACGTGATTCCGAATCATTAAGAGCATCGTTAACACAATTTTTCAAATATTTTTATTAACCTGACAAAAAATCTTCCCAATAAAAATTGATCGGTATTCGTTCTTCTATAAATGTCAATATAAAAAATTGGAAGAAAATTTGTTGTTTATAAAGTATGAATAAGGTCACTTCAATTTTTTAAATGTTAACATGTATTTTTTACTTCATATTATTCTAACTGGTATCGATACAAATTGGACGACCTATAATACAATAACATTAAACCTTGAAATAACGTTACAATAGTTTTAGCCATGAAAGGTGGGCACCTGTGCGCTGGTGCGGCCGTTCGAGTCCCTGGCTCGCAGGACACGTTCCCGTTGCATCTAGGACAGATCCGTCAAATATATGCAGCTATCTATGCAGCTACCGAGGATCGTTTGTAATAGAATCGCACCGCGATATAGTAATCGTTATTCTCGGCGAAAACGCGTCACTATTCAACATTTTGTTTTTCCGTCTCCCAACGATCACATCCTCCGTGTCTAGTTATTAGTTGTAGATTTGGCAGAATTGGCAGTGTTGCAAGCGCCCTCTCGTTGACACCGTTAACGGATTAACCGACGCAATTAACCCCTTTGTCAGCGAAAACAGTTATTCTTCGGTCGAAGGATTCTCTTTCCGGGAAATATTCTCGACGATGTTGCGTAACCCAACAACAACGCGACGTAATGCATGTACAAATGTATATGCGCGTTCATATGCAAAGTCGATTCGCAATTAATACCGCTCGGTGACCTTATTTGAAATTCCTTTGGTTTTCTGCGTCTCGAGCGAGATTCTGAATCGATCTCTGTCGGTTATATTCGATCAACAATGACAAGAGTGCGATCCATATTTTGGATCGCGTGCCGATCATCTTGACTGTTTCAATTCCTCAACGCGTCTGCAGTCAGAAATCCGAACCGCTGCACTGTGGTCTAAAAGTCAGTTCTAGCGCGAATAAATTAAAAATACCAACTAACGTAAATCTGTTAAAATTTATTCTTGTATGATAGTTTGATATGTACGCTACAATAACAAAAGCAAAATTAGTAAATCACATCACCGTATTATTGTTGGCAAGACTGTCAACATTACAGTAACCACATTTGGTTTTTCTGCGTTTGTTAATTGTTACAAATTATAATCTCAAAATATCGAGTTCTTTCTTGAAGTGTGCATAAATTGTGTTAGTATCTTGTTATATATGATATTATCGGTATGGCTGTAACTGGAAATGGAGGGTTTACGTTTCCTTCGCACACTTTATGATATATTTTATGAACTGATACTTTTTAAGAAAAATTATTAGAATGTCGTAAGTTTTACAAAATTTGCACGCATTTGCACGCGTTGCGAAGTATTTAATTTGAAAGCTTACTTCATTTCTTTATTATCATATCATATTCATTTCTTTATTATCATTTTATTTTAATATTTTAGTAAACGTATCTACGACCACCCGCTTAGAGTTGTTCGAAGAATGGTTCACATTGAAGAATTTGAAACGAAAGGCTTGCTTTGGTGGATTACTAGAGGCTATTTTTACCGGAAGTAATGCGAGCGGATACAATATCGAAGGAATTTTAGAGATCTTTATCAAAAATATTGAGAAACGAAACAAGAAACAAGGACTTGAAATTTGTAAGGGAACACAGAAGTAGGAAGGATTCTGCGGAACATACAAACATAGATTTGTTTAATTATTTTTTATTGTCTTCAGATACAATTATATCCGAATTAGGTCTGCAGGAAAAATGTAGCAAAAAGTTACGTCTCGATCCCGAAGCTTTGCAGATGCTAAAAGCACCAAAAATTCGATCAAATACAAACTCCGACAGTGAATAATAATCTTTTATATTGTATTTGTAAGACTTAATTATTATATTAATAAACATGTAGTCCGTATTGTAAATTATGTTTTATTTACTTTACACAAAATGTCAATTTTTTCCTCGCACAATAATTAATTCGCGCTAGAACTGACTTTTAGACCACAGTGCGCTGTTGCGAGAATGCGAATCGTATCGTTGAATTAATGGTCTAGACTCGTTTCCAGGATTGCAAGGGTGCGGGATGCGTCTTCTCATTTCTCAATACTGCAAGGATGGGGGTTTTCAGAAATTAGTTGCGCTAGATAAAAGATCGATCTAGCCCCCGATCGCCCTAAAAACTCCTATTTTTACGTTTACGAGGCGTAATTTATGTTATTCGGCAGCTTGTTGCTGCCACAGCTTTATGAAAATAGCTACAGTGACTCCCATTAACACTAGGTTTACGGAGCTCTAGAAATACCTATTTCGCATTATTTTATGAACATAACACCCGGATAGCACCCGGACGTCCGATGGACGTCGAATGGACGTACGCATCGGACCTATGTACGTCCCAGGGACGTACGAATAATGTCGTATGTCCGAGATATGTCCCAGATACGTCCCAGTAAAGTCCGACAGAGGTCCCAGTTAGAAAGTGGAACGTACATAGGACGTCCCGTTCGGACCTATCTGGGACTTATCTAGAACTATCTGGCACGTATCTAGGACATATCTGGGACATACCTGGAACATACGGACATTATTTGGACATCCTTTTGACGTATGGCTAGACATATTCAGGACCTTAGAAGGACATTTACAGGACGTTTATAGAACATTAAAATCTAATTTTAATTTTAATGCAATCAAAATTTCATACATTACAAACACATACATTAGGTACATAGTACAATATAATACAATCGCGCATACAACACTAATATATACAATAATTTATAATATTTATTCATATTTATTTATATTTATTTATATAACTATAAAATATAAATTATTAATTTTATTATTAAACATTTTTGCTGCATCTGAAAATTAGAATTTTTTCGTGAGAAGCATTGTCCAATAAACGGGAAGATTTTAGCATGAATATATTAGGTCGGAGGGAGAGCTATGTCGTATTTTAAATAAGGAGGTAATTTTGCTTGTAAATGAAAAACACATGTTAACTAGCAAGTCATTGTAAAACAAGAATTGACACGTTATCTGAAAAATGGTAATATATTGTTAAAAATAATGGAAATTATATTATTGAATAATATTAAACATGTATTTTCATAAATTGATACAAATGTTTTCTTTAACAATAAACCTACAGAGCCTCAAAAGTAACTGGTTCATGTTTCCTTATAAAAATGACAAGATTGATTTTATTTAGACTTTATGTGGCTCCTATTGTAATACGTGCACTGCTAAAAATATCTATAAAGTCGTTTCTTACGAAATCAGTTCTATTACTTTTCTAATTGTAAAATAAAAAACCTGGAACCAGTCATTTTAACCGGTGTTGGTAGGTTTAGTATTAAAATACGATAGAATTTTCCCTCCAATCTAATTATAATTTTGTATTTTCCTTTCGCCAGTAATGTTTCAATGACTGAAAGTCATCAGTGACAAGTTTCACCAACACAATAGCGAGTCATTGGAACACAGGAATTGACAGGTTATCTGAAAAATGGCAACATAAAATGGCAATATTATTACATTGTTACAAATAATGGAAATTATATCATTGAATAATATTAAACATGTGTTTTTATAAGTTGATTCATATGTTTTCATTTAAATACGATAGAATTTTCCCTCCAACCTAATAATATTTTTGTATTTTCCTTTTGCAAGTAATGTTTCAATGACTGAAAATAAATATAAAATGAAAACTTACCTGAAATAGCTGTGACAAGTTTCACCAACACAATCGTGACAAGGGGCTGAAGTTATCGAATCATTCACACTATACTAATGTACGAACACGTGCACGAGAATGTGCTAAACTAACCTCACTTCACGTATCCACACGGTGATGCAACGCGATGCACATGGGGTATTTGGCCGAAAAACAGGAATAAAATATCGTAGCGTTATTTATGGGTTCAGGCTCATAAAAGAGTAGGTCGTTGGATTCGTCTTGACGCCAGCTATAACATTACGAGATAAAAAATGTATTGTATCATTTAAAAAATAAAAGTAATTTTTATTTTAGGCCGAAAAAATGTTTTTTTCGAAATTTTAAATATAGAATTTTGTACATCTTTAAGTACTGTTCAACTTTTGTTCGAAACATTTTGTCCTCGGATCATCCGAACTCTTGAAAAGTAGTGATAAAGGAATGCTTTCAGTACGATGCGACGGCCGAGTTAACTCTAACTCTGACTCTGCTCATTTGTCACGTAAGCTTATTTTTACGGTCACCGATATGTATATGTATAAATAAATATATAATATTTATAAATAGATATTAGGTCGCGCTGTGATTGATCCGTGTTTTTCGTTAATAACTCCTTAACGGAGCCTCGGATGACATTTTCGTAAAGGAAAATGTCGTTTGAAATGATCTCAGGAACCTCCCATTTCCGGATGTTGAGGGAATTTTGGGACACCATGTACATATATTAATAATATTTTATTAATATTAATAATAAATATATATATTTTGTAATATATAAATGTTTCCTATGCATGAGAAGTGAGCATCTTGGTACGTACGAAAGTCTTGAGCACGGTTATGAAACGTACTTGGGAAGTCCGAAATTCAAGTCCCACGGAAGTCCCTGGGACGAAAAAAAGGACGTCTCTGGTACATCCGAAATTTAGGTCCCACGGACATAAAATTAGGACATAAAAAATGGACGTCCGCAACGGACATCGGACGTATGGACGTAAATTGAACAAAAAACGAACGTCCAAAGGACGTCCGTGCTATCTGGGCAAGCATGTGTCTATCCAAATTTTTGGCCATTTTTCCCATTATATATACCGAAACAAATAAATTTTGTAAATAATTTATCAGGGAAGCAACTTTACAATCTTAATAATTGCAAACTAAGAATATTAGACCTACTGTTAATATCACTGTCGAACATCAAACTTGTTTCGCTATAATGTTGGGTGTCCCTTATATTATTTTTTGCGCTAATTCCGTAAGTGCCCTTAATTTTTTTCCTATACGCACAGTTTTTGAGATACATGACTTAAAAAAAACATATTTTTCAATTTTAAACAAATATTGTGATGTTATTATAAAAGATATTGAATTGTTCTTTGCAGCAAAAGATTCGGTAGACTTTCCCGAATACTATGATATCCAATATTAATACGTTATCCGCGCCGCACAGTGGGGAAAACTGACTTTTCTCGATTCAAAAAGAAATAACTTTCGATAGAAATGAGATAGAGCGATGAGATTTTTTTTAAATGAAAGCTGAATCTTTGCAGAATATGGGAAAAATAGGGAGATTACGGTACGAACGGTTTTTAACCTTGAGAAAATTCGTCAAAGTTGGGCAATTTCACGAAAAAACCACTTTTACGTTACCACGAGAAGAAAAAAATTTTTTTTTAACATACTATGTATCACTTCCCGTAGATTTTTTCCCGCTGATTTCAAATCTGGTATTAAAATTTCTCTACGACCTCTGGTTTTTTTCAAAAAATCAATTTTTGTGACAAGAAATTAATGAAATCATGTCATCGTTGAAATGATTTTATGACACACTAATTTGGACATACATCGTATTCTCATGTATAAAATACAATAAAAATAATAAATAAACAAGTATTTTAACGTTTTGAGTCAGGAACAGACGAGGGTCTTCTCGTGGTAACATAAAAGTGGTTTTTTCGTGAAATTGCCCAACTTTGACGAATTTTCTCAAGGTTAAAAACCGTTCGTACCGTAAGCTCCCTATTTTTCCCATATTCTGCAAAGATTCAGCTTTCATTTTAAAAAAATCTCATCGCTTTATCTCATTTCTATCGAAAGTTATTTCTTTTTGAATCGAGAAAAGTCAGTTTTCCCCACTGTGCGCCGTATCCCGTCGAACGGCCGTTCTGGTGGTGAGCGTCTTTGACGGCAACTCATGTCGGGCGACGATATTTTGCTTTTTGGTTCGAAAAAAACGTCGACGTTGGAAACTAGAAAGCGTGGTTTCTCAAGATAAAAGTCTGCCCTATCGTGTGGTAAAGCTCGATTTTCCGCTGTACCCTTATTTTTTTGAGATAAACTAAAAAGTATCCTCAAGAAATGGTGCAAAAGTGGTGTCTCTGCGGCTTCAATGATTGTTTAAACATGTTTAAACATTCATAACGTATTAATATGGCATATCATTGTATTCGGGAAAGTCTACAGAATCTTTTGCTGCAAATAACAATTCAATATCTTTCATAATAACATCACAATAGTTGTTTAAAGTTGAAAAATGTTTTTCTTTCAATGTCATGTTTCTCAAAAATTGTGCGTGTAGGGAAAATTAACGGCAGATTCGAAATCAGCGCAAAAGACAATATAAGGGACGCCCAACAGTTGAGCGAAACATACAAATTTTGAAATTTGCTGGTCAGTGTATTCGGACGTTCTCAAAAAACGGGAACTTTCTTAATATTCGACTATACGATTTGAACGTTTTTGGGAAGCTAGAGCAATTAATTTACTACAGAATGTGAGAAGAAATTTTGTCAAAAATTGCAAATTAGTCGGAATTGTAGAGAAAATACTAAAAGTTGCATTTTACAACTTTTTTATGTGGGCCTATACATATATGCATTGTGAAAGTTCCATCGAAATCGGATGATGTGGGAAAAAACGACAGGCATTGAAATATATAAGAATCCTTGGATTTATTGCAGTTCGAGGCCAAAAATCTTGAATTCTGATCGAAAATCTGCAATTTTTACCATCTTGAAGCGTTTGAAAGTTACTGCAGCGTCAACCGATTTTGACGAAAATTTCAGAATATGTTTAATCGATACAGATCTACGAAACGTGTTTTATAATTTTCCATATAAGCCTACATAAAAAAAGTTGCAGAATACAACTTTTGGATTTTTCTCTGCAATTCCGACAACTTACAATTTCTTTCAAAATTTTTTTTTATGTTCTGTAGCAAACCAATCGTTCTTACTTCTGAAAAAAGTTCAAATCGTATGATCCAATATTAAAAAAGTTATCGTCTTTTTAAGAATGTCCGAATATAAGTAAGAGTCACAGAACATGCCCAGCTGTATGCTTCCGAATAATGCAAATTACGCCTCGTGAACGTAAAAATAGGACTTTTGAGGGCGATGGCGGCGTAGATTGATCTTTTATCTGGCGAAGAAATGAGAAGACGCATCCCACACCCTTGCAATCCTGGAAACGAGTCTACCCTCTTATGTTACATCTATTTTGAATTCGGATCAAACGATCTAGCGTCCAGAATACGCATATACAGGATGTCCCATAAATGTCGGAGAACATTAACAGGGATGGTTCCTTAGGTCATATGAAGTAACTTTTTCCTTAACGAAACTTTCCGCTTCGGCTTTGTTAAGGATTTATTAACGAAAAACACGAACCAATTAAACCGCGGCTACAGCGGACGGATTCTAGCCCGGCCAATGGAACGCGACGCTCAGCAGGACCTGTGGCCGAGCCATAATCCGTTCACTATAGCCGCGCTTTAATTGGTCCGTGTTTTCATTAATATAATTTCTTAACAAAGCTGATGCAGAAATTCTCGCTAATTGTAAATAAAAAGTTACTCCAAATGACCTAAGGATCCAGCCTTTTCAAGGTTCTCCGATATTTTTAAGACACCCTGTACAAATTGTATTTTTCTCAGACGTTTTCTTGGAGAAATGAGAAGACGCATCCCGCACCCTTGCAATCCTGGTAACGAGACTATGCTCTTAAATGAGGTATTCTCCTTTCCAGGATTGCAAGGGTGCAGGATGCACCTTCTCATTTTTCGATAACGCAAAGATGGGGTTTCTCAGTAGTGAAAAGCGCCAGATAAATGATCAATCTAGGCCGCCATCATCTTCAAAAGTCCTATTTTTACGTTTACAAGGCGTAAGTTGCATTATTCGGTAGCATACAACTGTGTATGTATAATAGCTATTTTCGTAAAGCTGGAAAGCTGCATACTGTCGAATAATGCACATTACGCTGCTAAAACGCAAAAATAGGTCACTTTGGGAAGCTCGGGCGCTGGACTGATCCTTTATCTAGCATTTTTGACTATTGAAAAACCCTATGTTTGTATTGTCGTAAAATGAGAAGGCGCGTCCCGCATCCTTCCTATCCTGGAAACGCGAGTTTCCCCTTAAAGTGCTAATCCGTTATTTCGATCGTAGATCGCCGTTGTCGGGTTCCGACACACAATGCAAGATCGCGGAGCGCACCTCGTACTACCCTCAGGAGCCGAACAAGAGACCGAAGACCAGACAGGAAAAGATCCGATCGTGCCTGCAGCACAACGCTTTGACCATTTTGACGGTCGGTGGAGTGGTCGGCGGAGTTATTCTCGGGATCATCCTGAGAAACACGAGGACGCAAGGATGGACACCGCGCGAGATTATGTACATCAATTACATCGGCGATCTATTTCTGAGGATGCTCAAAAGCTTGATACTGCCGCTGATCATATCCAGCTTGGTGTCTGCCATCGGCTCGTTGGACCTGTCGCTCAGCGGCAGGATCGGTTATCGAGCGGTCACCTATTACATGGTGACTACCATCAGCGCCGTTGTCTTAGGTCGGTCCAACGAACGAACGAACAATCGAGACGTCCAGTTTGAATCGATTCAACTAATCCTTATGTGACGGTCTTCTCTTTCAGGTATCATCCTAGTGATCACCATTCAGCCCGGCGTTGGTAATAATCCACACGTCAAAACGAAAGCACCGCCACAAAACGTCTCCACCGTCGACACTCTGATGGACTTGGTCAGAAACATGTTTCCGCCGAATCTGGTGGAGGCCTGCATTTCTCAACATCGAACTGAAATGCAAAAACCAGAGAACAGCACCTCGGGTGAACACGATATACATATGTATAACTATTATGTCGTGTGTCAGTCTCGATCCTAGACGCTAGACCTTTTCCTTTTTTATTGTTTAAAGTGCAGGGTAGTTAAATGCTTTATGCACTTACTCCCTGGGCCATTCCGACCCAGGGAAGCGAGGGACTCCCCTAGTTTCGAGGAGAAATTTTAAAACTCCTCGAGCGCAAGCCAGGGTTAACCTCTAAATTTCCATCCTACACTTGATCCTTCTTAAATAGGGGGGCCAGCTGCGGAATTACCTTTCGGTTATACTTCGGGGCTAGACTCTAGACCTCAGATCGACCCTGGAGTCTAGAATCTAGGGCCTGGACCCTACCAGAAGGGACATGAGAGTACTTATGTGCGGGGTCTTTTCTGCCACAACTTTTGTCAGTATAGACAAACTTTTATCATGCTAAAGAGAGTTGGGCAAAACGTAATCCGATTAAAGATTGAACATTACGATTAATATAAAATCCAATTATTAAACGTAGCTGCTGATTACTAAATAATCAGTAATCATTGATTAATGAGTAAGAAAGGAATCAGAAGTTACTGTAATCGATGTTCGTGATTGCTTTATTAATTATTAATCAGGAAATGATGACATTCCATACAAAGTACATATTAAATCATAATGAAAAATGTAATCATTATATGTGTATATATACAGGGTGTTCATTTGAAAACTTTCCAGCCAAATATCAACAACAGACAACATAAACGAAAGATAAATAAAGGACAATTTTGTTTTCAAACGGTACGTGCTAGTACAACTGGAAGGCATCAACGATTTGCATCGCAGAATTGTACAGGACTGTATAGCTATTCCAACAGATACCTTCAAAAATGATCGTTCGGAATTTGAGAATCGTCTGTATTATTGTTTAGAAAACAACGGAGAACATTTTCAAAAAATTTGTTATATTTATAAAGAAATTACAAACTTTCTCGCAGCATGAGTGTGACTCGCTCTACTTCTCTTTAAATATCTCCGAAACTAGTGCGCAGATTAAAAAAGTATCCTACGAAAATTGCTGGTCTTTTTACGTACAATAAGATTCTATAATACAAAATATAGATTTCCATTTGAAAAAACTAAGTTGACCTTCAAATGACATTGAAAACGTCACTCAAATAAAAAACTGATACTGACCCCCTCTTTCCCCCTCGAAATCCTTGAACACGTGTTTTACACTTTTGTAATATATTTCATACTTTTCGAGATATTCGGCTGGAAAGTTTTCAAATGAACACCCTGTATACACATATATACTTGTCTTATGTGTACGTTTATAAAGTTCTTCACATAATCGTAACTGCCTGGCGTTGCACGATTCAGAACAACTAAATGTTATTGTTGATTTTCTATGTGAAACTATGTAATATATGCAGGGTGAGTCACCTAATGTTGCCACCTCAAAATATCTTTGTTGTTTTTAGAGATACGTCAAATGTCTGAAGGACAAAGTTGAATGGTTCAGTGAGACTCACATAATACCAAAAATATATTTGTTTTTATGTGATTCTTTTTAGAGATATCAAGGTCACCTTCATTTTTTTAAATGGAACCACCCTTTTTTAAACACCTACAATGATAGTCCCTTTCATTATAAATTCAGTGATTACAAAATCTGTATAAAATGTAATTAAATATTGAATGATTTAAAATTTACTGATTAATGATTACAAATAACAGAAGGTAAAAATGTTTAAAAAAAGTTTCAAAAGAATTAATTACTGCCCAACTCTGATGCTAAATATGAGTATAGGTTTTGTTCCATGTTAAACCTGGGTATGCTCTGTCTCTGTCTACACTGACAAAAATGGTGGCAGAATAGACCCCGAGCGTGAGCACTCTCCTTTCCTCTCTGACCCTACACCCTCGATCGGAAAGAGGGAGACGGAGAGAGAGAGAGAGAGAGAGAGAGAGAGAGAGAGAGAAAGAGAGAAAGATTGCTAACGCCTTTTTTCGTTTGCTTTTTCTTCTTGTTTCGAGCAGCCACCATGGACGACTGGGAGCCGGTACAGAAGAGCGTCTCCGGAACGAATATCATGGGTCTGGTTGTCTTTGCCACGGTTTTAGGTATTACTTTGGGGAAGATGGAGGAGACAGGAAAACCGCTGCTCTATTTCTTTGAGTCCTTGTCGGGCGCGATGATGTTGATTACTCACTGGGTCATTTGGTAAATTCACATTTGACAAACGTGCTGCAGACCGCGATGCATGTCCGTGTTGCTTACCGTTTTGCTTACCGTGTTGCGGCCACTTGCCAGTTGTTAAACGTTGCATCCCACACAATCTGAAACCTCGAGCGCGATCTAAACGCGGCACAGAAAACGCGCTGTCGAACAGAACACTTGTAACAGTTACTTTAAAGTTGCAAACAGTCGCAAACAAAGTATCTTGGCGCGCATAGTTGATCGTACGTTTTGTTTTCTTTCCGTTCAAATCCTGTGGAACGAACGTTTGCAAAGAACGAATCTTTGCTCTCTGCCCTGTACTCCGTTGAAGGGCTCTCCGAAGCTAGAAGTTTCTCGAGCGTAAGCTTCGTCGTTTTCTAGCCTTTCGATCGGTAGAAAGACAACGTTGCTTCCTCGACGAGACAACGAGAAACGATGTTAATATACGTAGACATAGACATAGACTATAGCTTTTCGTTCGCCGAGACTGGAAAATGTACGTTAACGTGATCCCGTGTTCCAGGTTGTCACCTGTGGGAGTGTTGTTCCTGGTAGCCGCGAAGATCACCGAGATGCAGTCGCTGGACGAGGTGGTCGCTCAATTGGGGATGTACTTTTTGACCGTGATGATCGGCCTGTTCATACACGGTTTCATAGTTCTGCCTCTTCTGTATTTCGTGATCACTAGGAGAAACCCGTACGTTTACATATCGAACCTGGCGCAAGCTCTGGTCACTGCTTTTGGCACGTCGTCGAGCTCCGCCACTCTGCCAGTCGCCATCAACTGCCTGGAAGAGCGAAATCACGTCGATCCACGGATCACCAGGTTCGTTTTACCCATAGGCGCTACCATTAATATGGACGGCACGGCTCTCTACGAGGCTGTGGCCGCAATCTTCATCGCTCAAGTACGCCAAGTCAGCCTCAGCTTCGGACAATTGGTCGCTGTCAGGTGAGAGGCCAACAACGAACGATACACGCCATCTTATTCGCCAAAGTAATTTCATACATGCTTCCGATTCTAGTATCACAGCGACTGCAGCGAGTATCGGAGCAGCTGGTATCCCGCAGGCAGGCCTGGTCACCATGGTGATGGTACTGGATACGGTTCGGCTGCCAGCCGATGATGTTTTTCTGGTGATCGCAGTCGACTGGTTGCTGTAAGTTTGTTATATCTATGTACTCAGTAAGCAATCTGCTCTTGATTTGCTATCAATTTGGCACCAAACTTGCAAGCAAATACCGACCCATCCGTTTCCGCAATAGACCGTGATTATACAGAGAGCGACGATCTGCGACGCCGACGTTAAGGGGGGTAAACTCGTTTCCAAGATTGCAAGGGTGCGCCTTCTCATTTGTCGATAATGTGGTTTTTCGGTAGTCAAAAGCGCTAGATAAAATATCAATCTAGGCCGCCATCGCCCTCAAAAGTCCTATTTTTACGTTTACGAGGCGTAATTTGATAATAAAATTACGACAGCTACATACTGCCGAATAATGAAAAGAGAGGGCCATGGAGGCCTAGGTTAATCTTTTATCTAGCGCTTGTGCACCCCATCTTTGCATTATCGAGAAATGAGAAGGTGCATCCCGCTACGTGCCACGTGTACACGTGTATGTATTGTGGTGAGATGACAAGAAGGTCCCTGGCAGCAGTGTCGCCAGATGAGGGGAGGCAGCACGAATTGAGAGGAACAGTTCTCCTCTTTCAGCCAGCACCGGACACATCCACGACAGAGACGAAACGCGTCACGTGACCGGGCCGCGGCGGAATCGTGGGGAATGGTGTCGTAGAAGGATGAGGTAGAGTGGGGACATAAGTTCTGCCCCAGGGACCTTCTTGTCATCTCACCACAGTATGTTAGTACACGTTCAAAACCGCGAGATCTAGTTTCCGCATTAGGCTCGATATCTGCCGATAGGTTTTGGTCGCCAGATTCAGAGCAAATAAGAACCAAATCCTGTTCGAACCGTGGTTTCGATCCAAAATGATCGCCTTTTGCTCGCAGACACTTGGTCATGATCTGCTCGAGGAGATTTTTTGCTACCTGGGTATCTGTACCGCTCCCGGTTACTCATTTCTTGGATTCGTTTCGTTTTCAGAGACCGCTGTAGAACAACGGTGAACGTGGTGGGCGATTCTCTCGGGGCAGGTATAGTGAATTTCCTGAGCAGAAAGGAGCTGGCCTCCCTGCCCCACAGTGTCCAGTCTCAGAACGGAGGAGATCGTCACACCTCGACGTCCATATGAAATTAGTGTCGGTAACTCTCTTTCTTCTTGTTCTTCGACGCTGTATATTCCTACACAAATCGATTCTATCGAACACGTACACGAAATTCGAGACGCATAAATGGTTCTGTTACGACAGTAGCAGCAGCAGCAGCAACAACAACAACAACAACGGCAGCAACAACACGCGATACCTCGAAACGAAATCTTACTATGCCGTGACCATAGATCCTCCATCGAGCAAACAACAACTCTTGGGCGCGACACGTGATACGCGATTCCAGACGCGACTAGTATTATTTTATATATTTAATCTCGTTCGATTCAAGTACAAAATGATCGAACGGTCCGATCATGTTTTAATGGTCGTTCCCAGCCGTCGCGTCGTGCGTCAGCTCGAATGGGAAGACATTGCGGGTTTTACACCTGATTTTCAAGTATGAAAATGTAGAGTGTAAGATCACGTGCCATACACATTCCGAAAACACCGCGATGAAACCAAGCGCAATTCTTGTCGGTGTTGCTCTCGAATCGGGTCCTTTTCTACTTACTCGGAAACCGTCTCGATACACACGGTTGGATCTACTAATACAGAGATGGGCACAGTAGGGGCCCCTCAAACGCCTGCTTCCCCCACCGATTTCTCTTTCATGCAGTGCACGCCTTCGTTGCGATGTGCGAGCTATGCCGGGCCTGCGCACTGCTTGTAACGGCAGATACTGGTGGAGGATACTGGGTGCTATAGTGGTCTTGTCTCAAGTGAGACAAAAATGCCCATCCCTGTACTACTACATACTGTTAGCAACGTTCGTCTCTGCTCGACGTAGCTCGCCACCAAAAATTCTGTACCCTTATCGTTAGAAACATTCCGATAAATTAGCACGAACGCCCAAGTTACCGCTCAAGTGTTCCAATTTCTTCCTATACATGTATTATCTAGCCGCTTCCGAATATAACCGTCTGCTCGTCTTCTACTTTTAGGGAATCTAATTGTTGTTAGACGAAGCAAGACAGATTTTTCGATAATTAGCTGATAACATAGACAATTCGATAGAAACAGTGTCAGTAGACTGCGGATTTTATGCATTTATGACAAAAACGGGCTCGTGCAATTTAAAGCAGTGAACATGTTAAAGATGTTTAAGGGCATCACTGTATTAGTTTCTGAAAAGAAGCATCAAATTTTTATTTGACTTCTGTGTTCTGCAATCAATGAGACAATTTTTTATTCTGCATAAAGATCCGCAGTCTAAGTATCAGTACCAACGACAACTGCGATGTGTACTAAATTTTTACAAGCATGCGGTCGCGCGCATACACATATACACACACGCACGCACACACTTGCTACATTAAACGTTGTCTTCCATTACTATACGATTATTATATATATATAATTATTACAACTTATTGCTAGTTGAAAGACGAAATAGTTGAACAAGTATAAAACGAATTGTTACTACTTCCCGATATCGTGAAAGCAATAATACGAATCCGTTTTGAATGTGTTCAGTTCTCCATAGTATTATTTGCGGGGAAACGCAGAAAAGAAGTTGTTGAATGTCGATACGTAGTAACCGTAGAGACAGCGATCAAAGATGTTATGGTATTCAATATCTTACTACAGTACCTTACCGACGTACTACATATTTAGACGCGAAAAGTGTTCACAGAATTTTTGATTCCTCCGCCGTGAGAATCGTGAAACGTTTATTGCTACATGTATTTGTTTACGCAGTTACATCAGTGCATGCGATGGATGTAACTCAACAGTCAGCCTCTATTTTTATGTTAACTTATTCACCGTGCTATACTTTGCATAGATGTAAGTTGATCGAGTCATCGGATAGCTATGTGCTGCAGTATGTTTATCGTGGCTTGAAGAATTTTCACGTTTCTTATATTGATGTATCAAAACGTTCGAAAACCGTATTTATGGATTTGAATTGAACATTGCTTTTTCAAAAAAGCATGTATCCGGAAAAATAATAGCGTATAGTTGTTCAATTACTTACTTGTACGGTCACTATTTGTTGCTATTGATCGATCTACTAAGAAATTAATTAATTTAGCTTTCAAATTACATATTCAAGTTTTCTATAATTAAGGAAAGCTAACGCCGACGATTAACACACCACGATTCTTCTCGAATATACATATATCAAATATTAGTGTTGTTAATTCCGCGAACCGATATACAGTTGCAAATTCTAATCAAATTCTATAAATAGAATTCGATGTATGTATGTATGTATATGTACCTGTATGTATTTAAGTAATGCCATAGTTGCTTAACAATATGCTGTATCATATTTATTTGTACAATAAATGTACAAATTGATGTAACAATAAAAGCATTGCTTATTTCTAGATAAAATCGCGAATCACGTGAAAAAGCAAATAATACTTCTGTCGCGACAAGAAAACGTTTGAGAAAAATACAATATGTACAGTACAGGGTGTCCCAAAAATATCGGAGAACCTTGAAAAGGCTGGATCCGTAGGTCATTTGAAGTAACTTTTTACTTACAATTAGCGAAAATTTCTGCATCAGCTTTGTTAAGAAATTATTAATGAAAACACGAACCAATCAAAACGCGGCTATAGGGAACAGATTACGGCTCAGCCACAGGTCTCGCTGAACGTCGCGTTGCCATTGGCCGAGCCAGAGTCTGTCCGGTGTAGCCTCGCTCTAATTGGTCCGTGTTTTTCGTTAATAACTCCTTAACAAAGCCGAAGCGGAAATTTTCGCTAAGGAAAAAGTTACTTCAAATGACCTAAGAAACCACTCCTGTTAAAGTTCTCCGACATTTTTGGGACACCCTGTATATGCGTATCTGTACGCTAGATCGTTTGATCCGAATTAAAAATAGATGTAACATAAGGGGGTAGACTCGTTTCCAGGATTCCAAGGGTGTGGGATGCGTCTTCTCATTTCTTCGCCAGATAAAAGATCAATCTAGGCCGCCATTGCCCTCAGAAATCCTATTTTCTGCTGCGCATGTACTTACTGTGACTCCTACTAATATTCGAACACTTTTAAAAAGACGATAATTTTTTTAATATTGGACCATACGATATGAACTTTTTTCGGAAGTAACAACGATTGGTTCGCTACACGACGTGAAAAAATTGTTGAAAGAAATTGTAAGTTGTCAGAATTGCAGAGAAAATTCTAAAAGTTGTATTTTGCAATTTTTTTATGCAGGTTTATATGGAAAATTTAGAAAACACGTTTCGTATTTTTGTATAAATTAAACATATTCTGAAAATTTCGATAAAATCGGTCGACATTGACTTACAAACGCTTAAAGATGGTAAAAATTGCAGATTTTCACGAATTTCGGCGTCTAACTGAATTAAATCTAAGGATTCTTATACAGGGTGTTTCGTCTAAAACAGGACACCTAAATATCTCCTCTATCTCTGAAAATACAAAAAATGTTTCTAACGTAATCTAAATGGTCAAAAGACGAATCAGATGGAAGAATCGTTTTTTATAAATTGTAATTTTTTAATCGTTTTTTCAAGGTCACTCGTGTTTTTTTACATATATACACACATGTGAGAAATGCATTTTTTGTTGTTGTATGTTATAGCAAACATTATTGTGCATTCATCCATGTTTAATAACACGACCTTGAAATGACCGTGAACTCTAAAATTTGCTAATGAATGCAGAACTTACTTTCAGCGACATTTCAGATTTCAACGGTAACAGAAATTCGACCATGAACTTGAACTTGTAAATAAACAGATTGTATCGTTCCTCTGTGTTTATAGAGAGTGAGAGAGATATGTATTTAAGAGTTTGCTCGCTGCTAGATTTCTCAGTGTATCGACAAGCGATCCATAATGCGTTATTCAGAACAGGAGCAAATTCAAATGGTTTTAATTTACGGTGAAGCTCGAGAGTGTCTAAGAGAAGCAATACGAATTTACAAAGACAGATTTCCAGAACGTTCTTGTCCATCACCATCTGCATACTCAAATATTGTTAAAACATTTTGTGAGACTGGTAGCGTCAACAGAAACATTCGTGCGAGACGGAAGACTGTTACTCGTGAAGCAAATGTGAACAATATCATCGCTAAAGTTAATCAAAACTCGCATGTTAGTATAAGGCAACTTGGACGTGAAACCGGTATTAGTGTGACAAGCATATTCCGGATTCTTCGTTCACAAAAATTTCATCCTTTCCATTTATCTCTTCACCAAGAACTCCATGGAAGAGACTGTTATGAGTTGTCAGATTCTCTTAATATTAAAGAGAGGTTCTGCGTGGTATTTAATTCAATTGACAACCCGACACTCTTCGCCGTAACGAATTTGTAGTTTATTAAATTATTTACAATTGCTACACATGATTCGAACTGTAAATCTTAGCTATCTCGGTTTGTGACTAGTTTTTCTTTCAGACTACTGTCTGGGTTGACAAATAATTCCTTTCTGCCTTCTATCCCTGAGTTTGCTCGCTTCTCACCTCGGTGGCGAGGCTAAAAAGTGGGAAAAACAGTCCCTTTTGAGGGGTGAGAACATCCCATTCGTTGACTGACTTGAAGGAGCCGTTCCCATACATCTCCTATCGGCGGAGAAGGACATCCACACCTCAAGCCAATCGCGGAAGTAAATGCCCAAACAATGGTACGGGCAGCGGACCCAGAGTTGAGTGGCGAAACGAAATGCCCAAGTGGCTAGCACGTGCGTTTGTTTTATTGCCCTTGTCCCAAGCATTTTCCAAGGATTCGGCGGACAGAGTCGTCTGTCTGCAACCTTAAGGGGATGCGCTTAATGAGGGTCCCGAAACCGATGGCCCAAGGAAGTGCCAATTGATCCTCGGACCCTCACGTATTGCACGGCTGGTTTGCACGTGAAAGTCAGGCCTTAATTTTATGAGACGGGTAAAAACGGAAAGGTGCTGGCCTCCTCGCGACCCTTGTACATGTGTCCCGAGGACCAACGGTATTTTTTGTGGACCCTTCTATGCATGTCATAACAGAGACTTTGAAAACCGCGTACACTTTTCTCAATGGGGTATACGGAAATATGAAAGCGATGAAATGTTTTTCCAAACAGTATTGTTTACGGATGAAGCATCCTTTACAAATCATGGTCAGGTGAACCTCAAGAATATGCATTATTGGTCGGTTGAAAATCCACGATGGTTTAGACAACTCGATAAGCAGAGACCATGAACCATAAATGTCTGGTGTGGTATTCTAAATAATAGGATAATTGGGCCGTATTTTATCAACGGTACGCAAACTGGGCAGAAGTATGCTGAATTTTTAGAACATATTCTACCAGGTTTATTAGAAGATGTACCATTTAGGGACCGTCTAGTATTATGGTATCAACACGATGGGTGTCCAGCACACTTTTCTCGTATCGCAACACGTGTCCTCGACGAAAAATTCCCAAATCGTTGGATTGGACGCAATGGACCTGTATCATGGCCGGCTCGTTCACCCGATCTCACCCCACTTTATTTTTTCTTATGGGGGACATTAAAGGGTACGGTTTATCAAGAGCAGTCCACGACGCCAGAAAATATGAAGGAACAAATAATTGCTGCATGTGCTGATATGAAACCTGAAATCATCGAAAGAGCTGTACAATCTGTCGTTTTTCGCCTCACGAAATGTATCACAACGGAAGGACATCATTTCGAACATTTATTGCAGTAATAAATGTGATTATTTACAAGTTCAAGTTCATGGTCGAATTTCTGTTACCGTTGAAATCTGAAATGTCGCTGAAAGTAAGTTCTGCATTAATTAGCAAATTTTAGAGTTCACGGTCATTTCAAGGTCGTGCTATTAAACAATAATGTTTGCTATAACATACAACAACAAAAAATGCATTTTTCACATGTGTGTATATATATATGTAAAAAAACACGAGTGACCTTGAAAAAACGATTAAAAAATTACAATTTATAAAAAACGATTCTTCCATCTGATTCGTCTTTTGAAACCATTTAGATTACGTTAGAAACATTTTTTGTATTTTCGGAGATAGAGGAGATATTTAGGTGTCCTGTTTTAGACGAAACACCCTGTATATTTCAATGCCTGTCGTTTTTTCCCGCATCATCCGATTTCGATGAAACTTTTACGATTTATATATGTATAGGCCCACATAAAAAAAGTTGTAAAATGCAACTTTTAGTATTTTCTCTAGAATTCCGACTACAGTGAAATCCGTATTACTGTCCTTTGTTTATACTCGGTTCACTGCCCAGTGCCTTCTCACTCCACTGGCGGCCGACGCCGCGCCGCGCCGAAAGCGGCGTTGATTGATCTCGGCTCGGGTATATCGGTGTAAACACCACACATTTACTCGAATGAATCGAAATTTTCATTATTTTTTTAATAAAATTTCACTATCGTATTTCTGGCATTTTTCTGATTAATATAAGACCAAACGCGATATAATTCCAATTGTATTTAGTGGTTAAATCGACGATTCAAGTTTCGGTCGCAAGGAACGACAGCGTATTGGAAAGAAAGAGACTTCGGAGACTTCGGCTTCTCCTTTGAATTTCATTCTTCCTTCTCTATGTTCGGCTTCTTCTTTGAATGTCATTCTATCCTTCTCTATGTTTGGCTTCACCTTCGAATTTCAATCAATCCTTCTCTATGTTCGGAATCGCCTTTGAAGTAACAAAAATACGATCATACATGTACACACCAATCTTACTGTCCACCATAAATACGGCTGTTGGACAATAATGTGGACATTACTGTAATTGCAATTTTTGAAAAAATTTCTGCTCACATCCTGTAGTAAGCTAATTGCTCTAGCTTCCAAAAAAATTTCAAACTTGTAGTCCAATATTAAGCAAGTTATCGTTTTTTTAAGAGCCCGACTCCCATTAATGGGAGTCACTGCAGCTATATTTTCATAAAGTTGCGACAGCTACATGCTGCAGAATAAAGCAAATTACGCCTCATAAACGTAAAAAGAGAACTTAGGAAGGCGATGGCGGCCGATTGATCTTTTATCTAGCGCTTTTGACTACTGAAAACCTCATCTTTGGATTGTCGAGAAATGAGAAGGCCCATCCCACACCCTTGCAATCCTGGAAACGAGTCTGTGTACTTCCTTAATAGAGGACGAGCTGGACGATGCTTATAATAGGTTCGGTTCGAGCGTGAAATAATTTCCTCCAGATGATTACTGAAAATTATTTATTTCAGTTATAGCATTATCTGTGCATAATATAACATTTCTTTACGTTTCATTAGTTTTCCCCGGATTTGCGCTATCATGAATTAATATTAGGTGGCAGTTACAGAAAAATAAAGACATACACGTATATTCGGTAACTCATCGTTATTGCAAAAAAAGAAAACTTATACTTTCGGAAAGTATCAAATATGTACAATATACAATGCAAAATAATAGTTGTTGAAAACGTTTCTATCACATTTCGAACAGAAATGGAGCGTCTCGAAAGGTTCTCTATTCTGTCGTCTTAATTTATAAAAGGAATACAATATAAGAATATACGAAAACGAGTAGCACGGTTGATTTAGCACGGTTGATTTAGCACGGCCAACTCATCGGTTAGCGGATTTGCTTGTGTTGAACGAATTAAAAATTCAGATAGACCACAGATATAATAATCGTTTAAAACTAAGTTGCTTGAGGCAATGTGACTAGATAAAATGCAAGTTTCCTCTAATACTTCCATGGAAAAGTGTCTTTATAAAGGCAAAAGAGAACACAGAATAAAAGATACGATAAAACGTCTGGATTTGTTGCTAACTGAGAATGTTTCTAAATTCTGTGCCACTGACATAGCATAAATGCGCACTCGACACGCACATGCGTGTGCAGCAGCGCACGATGTCGTTGAATTTCTTGTGGTAAACACTTTCCATTCGTTTCTGAATTCGCTGTGTGAAGCGTGGACCGACTATTTGTCGTAACATCATCACCCTAACCAACATCGTACGAAACGCAAGAGTAGAAACAGTAAACATATTCTCGTTACACAGCTAATAACGCGAACTAAGTTCGAATCAATTTCTCTCTAATCGTAAGACAAAAAGTACATCCAGCTGAGCTGCAATAAACAGGGTGACTCACCAGAAGCGAAATGTATGAATATTGCCGATGAATTTCATGTCGTGCCGTGGACGCCTGCATGAAACAAAAAGATATACATGTACTTACGTACATACGATATATACACACAATTATACAGTTGGTTGCACATAGAGATAGATAGATAGAGATAGAGAAAGAAACAAACAAAAAAACAATTAACAAGTTACAGAACCTGAAGAAAATGATCAAGAACAAATAAAAATTGAGACCAATATAGTCACCAGAAAATGTTTGAATACTCTGGTTGTTCCGGTGACTCGCTCTGTGTATAACTTCTGCAACTAGACACTGGGTGATCCCATAAAATGAAGCAACGTTCTGTGATTTGAACCGATTTCTCTCTCGCAGAACAAACATGCGACGACGATTTCCTAAAATCGACCGGATGCGTGTTTACAAATAGTCTTAAAAGTCTTAGACAGGCGTTGTTATGTACATAATATAAACAATAGTCGCTATAATATTTACAAAATAAAAACAGTTTGCAAGTCTCGCGTTTAATAATACTAGATGCCTATAGAAATCACAATTGTCGCCGCGCGACAGTGTGTCGAATATTGTTCATAATCATCGGTAATAAATTGTGCTCGATACATGTGTAAACGTTGACATAGAGAACAACTTTTTTTCATTCTGCTTATGTTCGGTCGTTTATGAGCTTACGAGTTGTTCGTTTTCTTGCTCGAAAATCGTTCTAATTCAGCGAGATCCCTTGTATCCACGAGCTGAGATCGTTCGTGTCCTCGCAGCTAAGGCTCAATGAATTCTTGTCATTCTTCTCGTTCTTTCTCGATTCCAAAAGCGCTTGAGCAGCGGTTCGACCGGTCAAATAGGCGCCATGCACTGTACTATAAAAGGAAGAATGCGTGTGCTCACCGGCAAACGCTATAATAATCTTCGATGGATCGTTCTCCTGTCTGATAGGCTCAGCTAAACGATTGATGTCTAATTGACTCGCGCCAATGGCCATCGCGGTGTACGAGCCGCGGCAATACGGATGCGAACGCCACGAAGTGTGGATGCAGTTCTTTGGCGTCGGCACGTATGGATCGTTCAGAAATTTTCTCAATATCAACGTACATGCGTCGGCTACCTCTGTGGCGCTTAATTTCTCCATGTACTCGGCCGCTTTCCCTGATATCCATCCCAGTAATAACGTCTCGGAAATCTTGGTGAAAGAATAGATTTTTCGGAACCACGTTTTACCGATGTCCTGCTTGTCTTCTTCCACTAATCGTCTATCGTCCCAGAGAAGCATCACTTCCGATATACCGGGATTTAGAAAAGGTCGTTCGTATTCTAAAAATATTTTGTCCACTGTACCGAACAGTAGTCTATCTATGGCTTCGAGTTTATAATTAGGTAGAGGCGGTTCAAATATATCGTTAGCTTTTTCCTTAAGAACTCCTAATGGCAATGTACAAATCACATGTTCTGCTAATATCCTTTTCCCGTTCTCGCATTGTACTTCGATCGAACCGTTCGAATCGCAGGAATTGTCGTTCGGGGAATTGTCCTCCGCCGCGTGCTTCTTTCTCTGCCACCTACGATCAACGGAACTTGTGTAAGAGCGTACTTTTGTCTCGCACTGCCTCCAATAAATACTAAAATACATTTTAGTTAGTTTACCAAATTTTAGACGCGACGTGTCTAACGAGGATGGTGTTCTTTGGTATGTGTTTCGCTACCGGTTCCAATATCGCGCTGTACCCATCCGGAAGACTAATGTTCCCACCTTGCAACTCCGTGTAAGAACCCATTTCCAAGAGATCAACATCTTCCATGCTATCACAGCCAGTAATACAGGTTTCTCTTTTAAGTAAACAATCGAACAACAATTGTCTGACTCTTCGTTCCTCCTCAGGCAAGGATGACAAGTAAATCTCAGCCTCCAATGCCACGTGCGCGCCGACGCTGTTTATCCCGTCCGGTGGGCTGTAAGGACTTAAAAAATATTCTTCGCATCGTCTTAAAAAACATACATAAGCTTCGTAGATCTCTTGCAAGACTGGAAACGACAACTGCTTTCCGTCTTCCATAGCTGCTACGACTTTGTGAGGCCTCGGTACTCTTACGATATCTATTAGCCCATTAGCCATTGCCAATTCGAACATCGGATTTCCTAATACTCCGTGGATCCAGTTTGCTCCTAACTCGACTTTCTCGCTACCTGAGAGTAAAACATATTTATGCACAAGAGTAATATCTACGCTAGAATTGTCTTCCAAGAGGCAAGGAACTTAGATTTATGGTTATAAATAGACTGTGGATCTTTATGCATTTATAACAAAAATGAGCAAGTGCAATTTAAAACAGTGAAAATATTAAAAGACTTTAACAGTATTAATATATTATTTTTACCACATTCAAGTTATTAGTGAAGAACATAAGTTTATGTTTAGCTCCTGCGTCTTTCAATTTATGCATAAACTTTTTGTTTTGCATAAACATCCGGAGACTACTTATAAATAACTTTACAGAAATCAGAAAACGTTAAACGATTCCAATGACAACAGTTTCATATTATGTCACGCTTTTTCCTCAATTTTATAATGAACTCGCTATGCAAGTTGTTCAGGTGTACAAATTAGGTGCTCCCCGCTCTGTATACATACATGTATGTACGCGTTAACGAAAGAGCAGACCGAACGTCGTCCGAAGTAGAAAAAATGTATTCGAAGTAAGCGATAAATCTTTTAAATGAAATCATTCGATCGAAACGTAAGATTGAGGCACTCGTAAAGAAAATTTGAAAAGCAGGTTAAGCGGAGACTTACCGATTTTCAATGCAACAATGCGACCACCTATACGGCCTCGTGCCTCTACGATCAAAAAATCGGTCTCATGATTCTTCAATAAATGATTTGCGGCCGACAGTCCGGCCATTCCAGCTCCGATAATCAAAATTTTACACTTAACTTCATCGTCCTCTGTCTTCTTGGTGGACTCCGCCATGATCATATCATATCAGCTGTCAACGATAAAACGAACACAGACAGCTCATTAATTTTTATCCGAAGAATAGCGAGCACGAGGACCTCTCCATTTTCTTTTAAATACTGCGCATCGTATTTCCCTGAGAAAACATTCGGAGGTGGGTACCTCGGGTCAGGCCGTAATCAGAGTTTGTTCACTGTTACCATTTTCTGCGCGCAACCGGGAACAGGAACATACTTCGATACGTCTCGCGCATCGGTTATTGTCATTATCTATCGACTATCGCATGACATTTGTCGCTTCGTCGCTTGAAATTCCTAGACGAATACGCACGCATTAACAATTGTCGATTATCGTGTTTCTGAACAACATTTAATTTTTTCTAGGCGTACAGAACATGTCCCCCTATCAACATATGTAAGTACGGTGAACCGCCAAAACGGTTGCGCATAATCGCCGGTAGATGTCGTAATCTCGCAACTGCAATCGGAAGCGACGATCTATCGAAATTCGAATTTTGGAGGGAAATTGAGGCGTCTCGGCTACAAAAATTCGTAACTATCGATTGAAAATATACACGAAAGTAATCGAGTAACACCGTCACGATTATTTTTTTTCTTATCTTCGTATTCGAAATTTATGCAAATGTTCAATGAATTAACAAAACCTAAAAATTGCTGCACTATTATTCACAATATTGTTAACATTACGCAACTGCAATCGGAAGGGACGATCTATCCATATTCGAATTTTGGTGGGAAATTAAGGCGTCTCAGCTACAAAAATCCATAACTATCCATTGAAAATATACGGGAAAATAATCGAGTAACACCGTCACGACTATTCTTTTTCTTATCGTCGTATTCGAAATTTATGCAAATGTTCAATGAATTAACAAAACCAATTTTATTTAGTAACATTTTTAATACTTCCTTCCGTCGAAAAAGTACTAATTATTAACTATCATTATACAAATATTACACGAGTAACAACAAAACGTATATATTTACATAATGCAAATAACAAATTACGGGTTTTGGCTGCGAACAAATTCTCGTCAAGCATTTTTCCGACACTTAAAAGATTTATACTCATGTACAATATATAAAAGGATATGACAAGCGTTACCTAAACAAAGGATACAACAGTGAACACTATCCCGATCTCCGCAACTAAAATTCTAAAACCGATATACAATTTAAAGGAAACCCGATTATCCGACTTCGAATTCGCTCCGTAACGCTCTGCGCGTTGTGAACTATATTTGGGTAATTAGTAGCATTTCTATCTTTAATGGACATGATTTAGTACAATTTGTAATATAAGCGTTTCTGTGTTTTCTATGTTGATAGCATACAGTTAGAAAATATTTTCTCTCCGACTCAAGAGATCTACCTTCATGTTTCTCAGAAATGTTTTAACTGTACATCTCTAGCATACGAATGTCGCGATTTATACATATATGTATATGCATAAGTGTTCGTGTACGTGTATAAACGTATATGTATATGTATTTCTGTATCTTATCTGGAAAATCGATAACAAACCAGGAGTAACTGGTGACAGGATTTAATCATCAAGTATATAAAAAATCAATTCAAGCACGGTATGCGTATCCTGACTGCTTTGTGCTGCTTTATGCAAAACTTGAATTAATTCGTTGTCCAGACTGTTCATGTAGATCGGTGGTAATTTCATGCCTTCGCTACCGGCTTCGTAACCCACCTAGCATCATTACAGTGTTATTATTATTATTGTTTGGTTGTACAACGTTCTTCATAGAGATCAAAACTTCGTAGAACGAAACGATTACCAAATCATCGATAGCATTTATAGCAATCGATCGACTTACATTGTCAGGATGAATGGTTGTTCTTACACCGAGTTTTGTGAAACCAGCGGCACTTAGGAGATCCAATAACTTTACCAAAGCCGTAGAAGTCGCTTTTGCTATATTCCCGGATAGTTTGTTTATATCCAGTGGGTCATGAAGACCATGCGGATGCTCGTCGGACTTTACACAAAAGGGCAACGTATTGATAATCGTTTAAAATTAATCACGTTTCGTGGTAATAATCACTGTGTATACCTTGATAATAAACACTTCAGTCCAACGAATGAATCTAGTCGTCCCCTTGTAATCGGTACCATTGTGGACTCTAATAGATGGAATACCGTCCATCAGTTGTCCATCGATTGGGCTCTTTACACTGGAATGAGATTCTTGGTTATAATTCCAATCGAAAATTAAACAAAGAGAAGCACGTACAGGGTGTTTCAAAATTATATGTCGCGACCACTATAGCGTGATTCTGCACCTCTGGATCAGTGGAGATTTGTTACAAAATGGACGACAAAATTCTGTTGTGGTCCATTTTGCTGAAAAACGTCACATGTCTAATTTCAAAAAATTTGAGTTTATTCATTAATTGAGCTTTAGAGTATAGGATTTATGTATTTACCAGATAAAAAGTCATGAAAACAAATTCGAAAGGCTCAGAAAATAATGCAATTGTCCTATGTCAAAAAATTAGTAATCAAAACTTTAAACGGCAATATCTCGAACGTAAAAGTATGCGACATGCGGTGTTCTTTCTACAACCACTGAATTGACCTTAAGGGGGTAGACTCTTCTCGTTTCCAGGATTGCAGGGGTGCAGGATGCGCCTTCTCATTTCTCGATAATACAAAGATGGGGTTTTTCAGTAGTCAAAAGGGCTAAAAATAAAGGATAAAAGTTAAGATAAAATATCAATCTAGGCCGTAGTCGCCCTCAAATGTCCTATTTTTACTTTTACGAGGCGTAATTTGCATTATTCGGTAGCATATAGTTGTCGCAACTTTATAAAAATAGCTACATGCGCAGCTTTATGTTTATGAACAATGCAAATTACACCCCGTAAACGTAAAAAAAGGACTTTTGAGGGCGATCGCGGTCTAGATTGATCTTATACCATCGCTTTTGACTACTGAAAAACCCCATCTCTGCATTATCGAGAAATGAGAAGGGACATCTCGCATCCTTGCAATCCTGGAAACGAGTCCACCCCCTTAACATTGACACCCAAGGGTAAAATTGTTTTTTATTGCATCCTGTAGTATTCATCACGACGAACAAAAGTCTCAAAGGAACTATATTCTTAAAAAACGACTTTAAAGATTCGTAAAATATTTTATTCCATATGTTTGCAGGGCAGGACCGCCGCGTGGGTACGAGTCGCCCGTGTGCAAAAGAAATTTACTGCGCTCTCTTCAGACATGAAAATAATTTGAATGACCTTTGTTTTTTTTAGCAAAAATATCTGTTTACGGTAGCCAGGCTGTTACACTGTATCATGTTTCGGCGCCCCTTCGATAAAGTGCCCGTGTGCGGCGCACAACTGCACGCGACAGCCCTGGTGCAGGGTGTCTTAAAATGGTATAAAATAAGACGAAAATATACAATAAACTTTTTCATTTGACGCGTCGTTTTCGAGAAAATTCACTAACAATTCGTCAAGTTCGAGTGCCTAGCGTTCTTAAGAAGTAGAATGAGTCGGTCATAAACAGATGCGTCGAACGATTCCTATTCAATAGGTGTTGCTCTATATTTTCTCATGTAGAATCATCTCGTCCACATTTATACCATCTTGGGACACCCTGTAGACGTAGGAAATAAAATAGTTTACGAAACTTTAAAGTCGTCTTCTAAGAGAACGATTGACATGAGACGCATAGTTAATAAAAAATAATTATTAAATAATTTTTGTAACAGATCTCCACCAATCCAGAGGTGCAGAATCCCGCTATGGTGGTCGCGACATATAATTTTTATACACCCTGTACGTAAGTAGGTATTAAAGAAATTTACCCTATATTGAATTGTACATCATTTTCGACCCACTTTATGTTTACCGTCTCATCCGGTTCAGGCGCACCCTGTCGACCGCAACCGATCGAAAAGTCTTGCATATTTTTCAAAGCTACTTTTAAAGCTTCCATTTTCTCTGGCATTATTTCCACCATTAATCCGTCCTCCACTATGCTGGATTTAGCCGAGAGTCCCATCGACGATTTCAACGCACCATTGATCACGATAAAACTCGTCCCCGTTACTAGAGAAGGAAAAAGAAGAAGAATCTGAATCAGTCCGGTTTCCAGTTAATAATCTGTTAATCACTGTTAATCGAGCACACGCACCTGTCCTCGGTTTGTTATTGATGCTTATCGCTTGCGTCTGATAGCTGCTCTCGTCACCCGTATTCGTTTGTATACAGACTAAATGGGAGTCTGCTGTTATGCTAAAATTTGAGGCGTATGCCAAGACGTGATCGTTCGAGTTGTTCAAGCCTTTTATTACTTGGTCGTATCGGTTCTTCGGAAACATTACGTCTGTCATTCTGTTCCTTAGATGTATCGTTAATCCCCTGACTCCTGGCAACGTGTATCCGTAGTTTCGAAAGTCTGCCAGCACTTTCATGACTGTATGACCTATCTCGAAGTATAAAGCGTCTCGAAACCGCACGGAGAACAATGGACAAGGATAGTAACGATACTCGGCACCAAGACGTAGAACAAGCCGCAACGGGAACACCTTCGCCCATGGCATTTCCCACCTAAACAGACACCCACAACGTTTTAACGGCAAACGCTTGCAACGAAAGTTATCGTAAATTCTCTCGAAACAAACCTATGCACTAGAAGACCGACTAGGAAAGGAGCAGAGGGCAACACAATCTTCTGCAAACACTGCAAACTTTGCCTTATAAAAAGGAACCCCGCGTGTTCCCGGGAACCCAAAAGATTTCCTCCTAGGTACAGCGAAAATCCCAACTCGGAGACGGTGTTTCCTACGATCAGATCATTAATAATAATAACCCAATTCATTTAGTCGTTAACAAACTCTCAAAATAATTTCTTTCGTTAACAGGACGATTCGTTGTAACGGGAATAAAAGAAAAGTACTGTTCAGCCCTGTCGCGACACGATACATAAAGTCAAACCTTTGATAGCTCCAAGGTACAATTGATTAATGAAGATTAGAAGATCCTTTGGAACCCGAATTTCGTCGGGTAACGTTTCGATCAGTAGTATAATTTCATCTTGCCCCACGCAAGCCAATCCTTTGGACGTCACGTTCCAACAGATTTTGTTTATACAACAATTTACTGGAACAGCGGTGGATTACTTTCAATTGTCATATCGTACATAAAATAGATTCTACACTTACAATTCAGTATTTTAACGCAAGCATAGAGATTGCGATTGACAGCAAATAAAACAGGTGGCTCGCACTCATTTTTCAGCGTTGCGTAAAGATGACCCTCGTCCGTTACAGCATGGTATGTTACCTCTGTAAAGTTAATCGATCGATTGATTGCGCATGGCGTTGCAATATTAACGCATTACCTACTGATAGGTACATATGGTAAAGTAATAATTTTGCTTGTGTAAAAATCATTGACGATCATATCGTATCGATAAGCGTCTGGTAGGTAAAGCGTTTAAACGTAGCGAAGTAATCCTCAGTGGGAATTGTCACTTACGTCCTTTGTGTATTGTTACAGTCGGAGGAAGAAGATTTGGGTCCACTGGCACATAACATGCGGTGTTCGGGTCCAGACGCGGTAGGTTTTGTCTTTTAACAGAGGCACCCGGCATGGACGAGCCAGGCACAGGTGACTTCTTCGTTCCAGATTTCCGGTAGGGTGGTTTCAAGTCCCAGGACATATCTAGTTCTGTCAGGTCACAGCCAGGCCTTATTCCTGTGTTTTAGTTAGAGGTGCATAAAACCAAAACAAAACAGGAAGGGACGAGGCAGACCAGTGATATCGGGTTATCGTTTCCAGGAGTCAAAAGATAAAACTCAATACTATAAAGGGTACGAGGATGTAACTTGAACTCATAAACCAAACGAAACGTAAAATGCGATGTCTGGGTTAGATGCAGACTAAATTGTGTAAAAAATAATAAAATAATATAGCACAGTCACATATTTACTTATATGTATACTATAGTAGTACAGTAAAGTTCCATTCTAAGTCAATTCTCGGTTCTGTGTTGTGACATAGATCTGGACCGGACACTATATTTTTTGGCTTCCTCGACCGGCGAAGACACAACAAAAAACAGCGTATCGGTGAGACAATACTAGTGCAATACTGAAACTACTTTATTTACTTCATTATTACCAATACATTTGCAACATTTTTGTGATTAAAATAACTTAACATCTCGAAAATTATGTTCTTAAAGAATTAGACTAGAATTTTGCAAATCAACGGAGCTACAGCCCGTTGGAGAATTTTAAACGACTCATTTTAATCCGAAAAATGTGACATATCTTGAGAAAGGTTGTATAAAAAGAAAATTGAAAATAAAAAAGTTTGCATCGCATTGGTATTTTAAACTATACAATAAGTTTTGAATTTTTGCCGACCGTCGCGGTCGCTGTTTCTCTTCCTGTTTCACTCGCTATCCTCTTTTGTGTCCTAAAGTTACTCCATACCATCAATTAAACCACTGAATACAGTTGAAATTATATCGTGTTTAGTGTAATTTTAATCATAAAAATGCCACACATAAGAAAAATAAAAAAGTTTTGTAATTGGGTATGCCCCCTAGTGGAATCGGTAGGCGAACTGACATAGAACGGTCTTCTTCGAAGGACTTAGAATGGGACTTGACTGTAAGTAAATTTATAGTTTATAGATAGCGTATTACTTGTTTAACACAATGCAGCTCGTATAGAGAACACAACCACTTACAATCAAAATCAACCACTTCACTCCAACTGCATATTCGTTTAGCATAGAAATATTATATCGTGGAATATTATGTTGAAATTTCACCTACCATCGCTGAACATAACGGACTTTGACACTTCCGGCCGATTCTTTGTACCACCTTCTCTTTTCAGAACACCGACAGGCACCATGACTGTGGGAGGTGGAGGCAATCCGCCGGCTAACTGTTGCAAGGGTGGTATAGTTGAACAGTACTCCATTGGATTATTTGGATTAGGCTGTCTCCCCTATAACCATTTGTCGAATACTCCTAACATTCACATTTATTTCTTCGTCCAGCAAACACAGATCGTTCACACAAATAACGTGGAAACACGGTCGATATTTACCTTTACACTCTATGGTTTACCAATTATGTATAATTATTAGATTGCGGATCTTTATGCAAAATAAAAACTGTTTGCATTGATTGCAAGACACAGGAGCAAAATAAAAATTTCTTTCTTCTTTTGATTATCTGATTAAGCCTAAACCAAAACGCTGATGTATTTAAATCTTTTTAATATGTCCACCGCTTCAAATTGTGCTTACCTATTTTCGTCATAAATGCATAAAATCCGCAGTCTTAATCTTTCGTCCAGATCTCGAAAATTTTCGATCTCAAATCAAAAGAGAAATAGTGTTAATAGATTGACAGACCAATCGATATAGAAACTGTCTGCGTTTACTGAACATTCGTTGCGAAGAAAATATAAAGCAAGCAAATATTTCCCACAAATTATAACTACTATCAACGGTACATGCTTTATATTTGTAACGTGTAAATTAATAGAAAACACAAACAAAAAGAAATAAATGTCTAAATTTTTCAAGAAACACGATGCAAACGTATATAAATCATGCTACTACAAATTTACGCTTTTACAATTCAAACATATAGAATTTCTGCATGATCAAACGAAATATCCCTTTCTGTATTTTAAGCGTAAGAAGATTGTGAAAATGTAACTAAACTTTTCTGTTCTTCTGCGACTATATTTAAGCAACAGGAAAGAAGTATTCAACAAGTTGTTATAGGTGATTAATATAAACTTATGCTAAAAAAAAACCAATAAGCCTTACAATCTTCTATTAATAATTCATTATTAGGTAAACCTATTAATCTATTAAGTAAATGGAAACGTTAAAAGTTGAAATTCGTATCTATGTATAAGGTATATTTAAGCATATAAGTAACTAAAGTAGCTAATCTATTATGTATTATGTATGCACTGTATGTTGCAACATGTGGTCACAGAACGTTCATTTTCGACTAATCAAATGTACAAAGTTGTACGAATACTCGTATACGGGAAAGCTCTATGTATACAGTATATACAGCATAGAGTTCTAACGCGCATAAAACAGTATATAGTTTGTCGTCAATATACCTGAGGCGAATTGATGTCACTGTTAGCGATACACGTAGAGTAACCAGGGGACCATTCTCCGAGATTCTGTTCCGCTTCGGCTGAAAAACATAACTTGGTTTACACTCTAGAGAAATGCTTGGACGATGTTTCAATTCAAAATTCTTTAGATGAAAATCGTTACCTTTTGTAAGAAGTTGATAACAGGAGACGCAAACGCGGCAATCGATATTTCCTTGATACTCCAATTTGTATTTCATATTACAGCATTTGTTGCATAACACCTTGCCACATGCACGGCAATGGTGCCGTCTTTTGAGTACCGTGAACTTGACATCGCAGAACATACAGCTGGGCGCGACACTATCAGGAACCCAAAACGGTGGTTGCTTTCCGAGAACCGAGTTCGATTCGGATAACGAATTATCTAAAATGTTTGCCGGCGGGGGTTGTTCTTGATCTTCTGCCGGACCGTCGACATTTGATTGCGTTTGACCCGATGATGTATCGTTCGCAGAACTAGAACCGAGCGGCTGACGTTCGTTCGTATTATTCGATAGAACGATATCCAAAGTCTGAGGACGCGCCGGTTTCTCTGATTCATCGTTGGTATCGCTCGTGCTCGTGCTCGTGCTCGTGCCCGTACCCGTTCCCGAGCTCGAATTCGTTCTGCCCATGATTTCCTTCAGCGAAGTGTTGTTCCAGTACTTTGTCGTATCATCTAATAATCGCTCTATCAAATATTTTTCTTCAGGATTATCTGACGAAGGCGAGGCGTCGCTTTGCAGCTTGAGTTCATCGGCATGACTATCAAACGCGGCGTTCTCTTTTTGTTTGCTCGGTTGCTTGTCCGTTTCATCGTTACTCAACGATTCCTTCTTTTCAGTTAATTTGTATGTACAGTGCTCTTGACCATCTGTTTTACTTTCTCCGCTAGCCGTGTGTTCCTCCGGCGAAACTACACGTACATCTTCGCGTTTGATCTGGTTCTGTTGTTGCACTTTGCTGCTCGTATTATCGAAAACGTTATCACAGTTATTATCTTCTTTGATGCGATCGTCGCACTGTTCAGTTTGCAATTCTTTAACCGCTTCTTCCTTTTGACGACTATTTACCGTAACGTTTTCTACTTCATCAACCACCTCTTTTTCCATTACATTCGCAACCTCCGCATTTCTTAAAATCTGCGACGAATCTGTTTGATCCGATTGCATCGCATTTTGCACTGTGCCCGTTGTTCCAGCTTGATGTTTATCAATTTCCTCCTTCAATTTTTGGTCTTGCTCCAATTCGGCTAAATACTTGGTCAATACGTCCTCCGATAAATCACCGATCTTATCGAACCTAAGCGGCTCTTGCACCGTATTCGTGTTCTTCTTAGATTTTTCGGTTAAAACGGAACTACTTGCACAGAGTTTCTTTTCATTTTCGTCTGACTCATTTTCTATCTGACATTCCTTTTCATATTCCGGACCTTCGAACGTCGAATTACTCTCCTGGTCTACAAGATCGGAATCGAAATTACGCAAACTACAGGTCGTTTCGTTCGGGACTTCCACCTTATTGCTAAAGTCACTGGAAACTTCGGTTATAGTTACGTCTGCAGGTAGTACTGTTTCAGATTTTGTTTCTTTCAATCCTGTCGCAGGAACATTGCTCGCATCGTCGCTCGTAGCAGTGCCATCAAGCACAACAGGCAATTCTATGCTTACAGGTGCTGCAACATTCTCATGAACGGGAACGGAAGCTTCTCTACTCGTACTTCTCGCGTTGTTTACTTGTTTATGCGTTATACTTACTCTTTCATCTATGTCTTTAACTGAACTACAAATTAATCGAGGTGCTTTGGTTCCATAACAAATAGTTTCCGGTCCTATATCAGATTGTACTTCTCGATCATCTAATACAGAGTCGATGCAATCCGAACTTCCAGGCGGCGCGTTAATGTATTCGTTCAAACTGTTGAAGACATTACTAACACTAGGCTTTGAATTAAATTGATTAAACTTTTTATCGTACCTATTGTCCACCTTTGGACTGCCATGACCATTATGTTGATTCTGCGTTAATTTTTGCGATATGTCATTGTGTATCGTTAATGGAAGCGGTTCCGTATTGTAAGGTAGGACAGACTGTTTCTGCGTTGACTTGCCGTCGTTGGTGCTTTCTTGCATATAAAAACGATTGATGCTCTCCGTGGCATCCTCTTCCGTCTCATCTTTGCTATAAGTCGTATCTTCGTGAACCGTACTCTTCTCTTCGGAGCAGCTGCTTCTTGCATTCTGCTGTACATCTTTGTGCCTCTCCGACGGTACGGTAACGTCGCGTTCTTTGTTTGTTTTTCTAGATTCTATTAAGAGGTAATTATACAATATCGGGGGGTCCACATTGCACTTGGTCGCCGAAGACGACGCATTGTTGGAAGCGGTATTAACGGATGCTGTTTGCTCCGCGCAATCTAAAAGATACGTTGTTCGTTTTAATCATAGATTGTAAAGATTTAGATCTGGGCCTAACAAACTAGGAAAAACGAAGACTCGATTCTTACCTTCGTTAAATTCGAAATCGTCCAGAACCTTGTCCAAATCGACGACAAACTTTTCCATTGCGTCGCAAACGTCACTCGCACTGATCGGGTAAGGTCATTTAACGAGCATGTCTATTCGACTTCTGAGAAACGACGAATAGAACGCCCGTGTACGGTGTCCGTCGGCGGAAAATGTACGACGTAATTTTCGATTTTCCCGCTGGCCGTTGTTCTCGGTCGTCGCGTCGAACGACAGTGTCGGTCGGTTTAATCGGTAAGGCAACGAGACATTTTCGTCGGACACACGGCCTACCTACGGAAAACAAATCGTTTCGCGTGCACAAATCACTCTGTGTATCTTCTCTGGTATCCTTGATCAGTAATGTGTATCATTGCGTTTGCCCATGGCGTACAGCCGTGACATTGGCGACACGAATTTTCATTCGAGTCACGCGTCTCGAGGGAACATTCCACGACGATCAAAGGAACAACCGCGAATCCTTTATCGTCACGTGGATTAATTCACAGTTAAACAATCCGTTGTACATGTTCACACCGTACTTTCTCATGGAACTGTCATCCTACGTACGAAGTACGAAGCCAGAGCCAGGGGGACGAACCTTCCATCCTATCGATAAATCGAATTTCACAGCCGCACGACGGTCTTGATCGATCGATTGTTCGAAAGAGACCGGTGAATTTCATTCCCCTACATTCTAGGCTCTAGACCCTAGACACTAGAAATTAGACACTAGACACTAGACACTAGACATTAGATCCTAGACGAGCCAGATCTCTGAATATACCTTAGACTATACATACTTATAGACTCGGCATAGGTATAGGATATGCATAGGACGCAGAGTTCCAAGATAACGGAGTATCTGGTGCCCACAAGCACAGACGAGGTATAAGAGTAGACCAATCACCATATCACAGACGAGGTATAAGTATGCTAATATTAATGTTGTCGGTAAAATGGAAAACTAGTATAAATTTATAAAATAGAAATTCACATTATCGTCATCTTGATAATATAGAAATCTGCATTATCGGAATTGCCACAGAATTTGACTACAAGCGACATCTCGCTTATCAACATGCAATTAACTGTCGGTAAATTTAGCTAGAAGTTCCAACGTTTTGTCACTATTTATTTAATTATTTTAGAATCATTTACGCCCGAATAAAAATTAACATTTTAATATTTTCCCGTTGAGATTCTTCCTTTCTAATAGCTCAAATTAAAGCGGGAAAAGCGTATCTTATGGTAGGTTTATTGTGATTTAAAGTAAGTTTTTCACATAACGGTTCAATGGTTCAAGAACGTATTACAACGTTCGTATTACGAACGTTTACTGTACCAGTAAAATACTTTATTCCCATTGTCTATTTAGGCACATACATAGGCATTTTTCACAATATATTTCAGATTTATGTATTATATCACCTGCTAAATGTATACGTATATAAAGAATATAAAATCTCATATAATAAAGATACTATTCCGCTTCATAGTTACATATTAAAGTTCTTTTTGCTTTTTTTCTTTTTACTACTGGTATATGGAAGCGTGGTAGAGATTCATTGTATGTAAAGCTTTAAATCATTTATAAAGATTTGCTTCGAGAACTTACGTATAGGAACATTACATTTATAGAAACATTTCATTAAAACAAAGCAATGAAAAAAAAAAAATTAAAATCGAGAATATCATTTTCATATCAAATGCAACTAGGCATCACCTTGTTCATTTGCCTAACCGATTGACGAAGTAGTTTGTTTAAGATACTAAAGCCAGAAGACACTTCTTATAGTGGCCTGAGCAATCACCCTGCAAACAAATTATGAACGTTAATGCACACTGTAGAACCTCGAGTTCGTCTATACGTTTGTGAATATACTAACGGAGATGAAATCTTCCAAAGACTCGTTATACTGATGCCTGAACTCTTCTTTAATCTCTCCCATGTCCACCTCGCAACGTGTAACGACCAGTCTGATCAAACGATCATCGTCGGTGCCCATACCCTTCATACTTTTGTATAATTGTTCAGCAAAGAAGCCGGGTCTATTCTTCACGCATTTCACTGTTGCGAAATACCATTGGTATTAATGTACAATTTTTTTCATAAAATACATACATATGTATATCACAGAATTACATACCAATAGCGAGCAGGCCCTTCTTAATGTCACCAGAGAATTCGTTCTCGATAGCAGTTTCAAGAGTGTGTCCAGTTATGTTATCGTATTCTTGGAATATTTGTCTTAGTTGCGGTACGTTTCTCTGAACAAGAATAGAATTAAACGTTGACTCATCGGTACCGAATTGTAATTCACCTAAGAACGCAATAAACATAATTAATTTCAGGTGATTAGAGAATTTGCGTAAATCCCTTGAGTAAATAAATAAGTTATACTAGAAACTAGCTACCGGCTCTGAGAAGTTCTTTGGCATCATTTATCGCGTCACCGGGATCCACGTCGAATGACTCATCCCTGTTGGCACAACACAACGATACCATTAAACGTTTGAAGTTACCGGACGTATCGTTCCGTAGATCATCTTCCAGTGATCTTCCATACACTGAAAAAAATTCCAATTTAAGAGTTTGCAGTATTAACAGTAACAATTTCATCATGTGTGAAACTCACTTGCTTCGTAAGCCTGTTTAATTACACGAATTTCGTGATTCGACATGGTACAAAGTACCTCAATAAGCACGCATTCATCGGTACCAACACCGGCCATTGCATCGTGCAATTCCTTCGCGTAATATTGTGGCAACGGCATGATCATGGCGAGAACCAATTTCTCGAAATTGCCCGACAACTCGGACTTTAAATCTTTCACGAGATCCTATTTGAAAAAGAAGTATATTGTTAACTTTCTTTCGATATACACTACCGCTCAAAAGTATCTGGACACTTGCAAAATGTAATAGCAACGCATAAAACTTATTTAAGCATCTAAAATAGTGACTAAAATCGATCTTTATTACTTTCTTATGGAATATCTAACGTTCTAAGTTAAAAACTACCTATGTGGAAACTTACCAATATTAGTCTGATTAAATACGAGATTCGTCGACATATCCACCGCGATTAGATATTACCGTTTGCATTATTCGCGGCAAATTTTCTATTAGTATTTGTATCGAAAAATTCTCTGAATTGGCTCTGCACCTTAGAAATGAAATGAAGTGAAACTTGAAATCCTTTCAAGCACCGAGACCGTTCCACTAGATTTCGTATTTGTGGATAGAAATTATATTATTGCATTTTCATTATATAATTTGTACATCAAAATAAATTCTATTGTGCTATGATACCACAATATACATAATAATAATAATTACAAGTGACAAAATTGTTCTAAATATTTTTTCTACTACCTTAAACTACGTTTTGTAGAGAAAAAGGAAGTGTCCGGAATCTTTTAAGTGATAGTGTAGGTAAAACTTTCGTTCTCACCTTTCCATACAGGGTCTTAAACTGTACGGTAATCTCTTGGCGTTGCAAATTATTCCGGTTGGAGAGTATGCTAATAATGGTTTTCTCATCGGTTCCGAATCCCTTCATCGCTTTCCTCAAAGCTTCCGCGTCCGCCCTCGGATCAAAGTCGTTGCAGGGCACGACGGTCGGGGACAACTGTAACATAAATTAATAAACAGCTGCTCAGACACCATTTTTCTTTCGCTAGAATAATTTCAAAGCAATTAATGGAGATTCCTAAGTTTATATCCTCTACCTCACCTTAGGCGTAAACTGATCTCTTCGGGGGGCCGGGCGCGAATGTTGAGGAGAAGCAGGTTTGCCTCTGTATGAAGAATAAGAACCAGCACCCTGCCCCCCCAGAATATGTTCCACCAGGATACAAGCTTGCATTGTTCAAACAAGCATTGGGAGCAGAAGGATAAGGAGTAGGATTACCAAAAGCTTCTCTCGCTTCGGGTGTATGCTGAAGACTTGGATATAAATCGTAATTTTGTTGTTGAGAATATGTGGAGGGCTGACTAGGATACGGCGATTGCGATTGCTGAGGCAGGTAGGGCATATATTGAGGCATAGGCATCGAAGATCCTCTAGACGATGGAGGAGGACATTGCTCGGGTAAAGAGTGATTTGGCTGGGAGGGAGGAGGACAATGGTAAGGGGCATAAGGCATTGGCATTCCAAAGGATGTAGGGGGAACATTCGAGAAACCTATGTTCCCGCTCTGAGGATAAGGCGGAGCACCAGGGGCGGAGGGTGTGCCTGGTGGAGCCCCAAACGATGTTGGTGGTCGTCCAGGAAAATGAATCGGCGGCCCCTTTGATATTAAGGCGTAAATTAAAATAACACGCTCCAGCTTTTGTATATAATGCTTTCTAACATTGCTTAAATGTATTTCATGAGAATTTGCAATGTTGTTAGCGTTAGTATAAATCAAAGATTTATTTACAATAGATTATTGGATAAACAATATTTTTGCAACATTAATCAAAATAAAATATCACAATTAAGACTAATCTATGTACAGAATTAGCTATACTTACTTGATATCCGTAACTCATCTTTCTGCTTTAGTCAAGAAAACTGTCGAGTTGGAATAATCTGTAATCAAATGAAAATGTTTTCCCATTCAGTCTCGAAGTGTCTTCAGTTAACGAAAAGTAGCCAACTGGCTACGCAATAATAAGTGACACAAACATATTGAAGCATAACAATTACGACAACACACCTTTGGAAAAAGTATGACAATACAACGAACAGAGGAAGTAAACGCCCCACTTGTATGTTCGCACTCGTGTTACGAAACACTGACAAATAAAACGTAGCTCACAAAGCTTTATACCGAGTCAGAATACCTTACGAATAAAATATAGATATATATAATAAAATATAGAGCTTACCTAAGTTTTCACGGAATTCTATTATATATACTCTCTGCTATTATATCGATATTCGTTTTATTCGGCTATGTTTGAAGGAAGACAACAGCTATGACGCACATTTAGTCGTAGTGGGAGAAGTTAAAAAATAATTGTTAACGGTTAGTTGGTTACTGACGTCACACGCAACAATCATACCAAGAAAAAGCCGCTGACGTTTCAACCTTAGACCATATATACTTATAGAACCGGCATAGGTATAGGAAATGCATAGGAAGCAGTGTTCCAAGATAATGGAGTATCTGGTACCCACATGCACGTCACAAAATAATTATAAATGGAGGATAGCGATATAAAAACAAAGTATAAAGTAAATTTATGCATTATTTCGTAAACATTTGGAAAAATGGTGCAGAGTTGTTGCATAAAGAATTGTAAGAAATGACAAAACCGTGATACAAATATATATTTTCACATATAATTAATATCGCATATATATATATATAATATTGTTCTTTTACTATTCCTCTTTTTTTTAATAAAATAGGTTGTCAGGAAATAAATACAGATTTTTCATATTATCTCAACATCTACATTAAAATTTAACTTTTTTCAAATTATAATTGACAAAACGAGGTAGCACTGTTTAAAATAATAAGAGTAAAGTAAAAATGAACGAGTACATAATAAAATCAAATATATATATTACAGTTACAGTTTCCATAAATATTTATACAGGGTGTTTGCGAAATCGTAGTATAACCGGGCAGGGGGTAATTCTACATGCAAAAATAATTCAAAAAAAGGAATAACATTTTTTCGTTTGGCAGCTCCGCGTGCTTTTGTATTTGTATATGCAGAAAGTAGAATTGGTTGATCATGGTCAGACGCGTCAGACGATTTCTATGCAATAGCACGTGTATTTGCTGCACTCGATTTTCTCGAAAACGAGCTGCCAAATGAAAAAATGTTATTCCTTTTTTTCAACTATATTTTTGCATGCAGAATCACCCCCTGCCCGGTTATACTACAATTTCGCAAACATCCTGTATATGGTCTAAGGTTTCAACTAGCCTTACCAAACAACTCTGCAAACAACAAATCCTCTTCCTAATTGCAAAATAAAATTCGCTGGCAAGGTAAACAAACATGTCACTAGATTCATTGAATTGGATCGAGGGGAATGTAACTAGATCGGTTAACAACGATCGTTTTGACATGAAAGTCATTGTATACGTAGTGTTCGAGTCGGGAAAATAATTATTACAGTGTATAAGCAATGAACAATCGCGTACCCGTACACTTACGTATATAAACAGTGTAAAATTGGATATTGATTTCTTATTGGACGGATGAGTGTTGAGCCACTTTTTGTGCGCCTGAAAAGTTAATATTTTTACCGTTTCTCGAATAAATTCAACACTGAAATAAAAACTGGCGAATTATTTGTTTTCTGTAGTTCATGGAACTGATTCGATGGGCAGATTTTTATGTTGAAGGTTTTGTAATATATATGGTAGCCGGCGGGAATAACGACGCGAGCGCCGCGTCATTTTATTGGTATAATTTTGTTTCGTATCCCTCATAAGCTTCGTATGTTTATTATTCCTTAATGGCTTCAATAATGAAATAAAAAGTCTTGATAATCGGTGTTGTATGTTGGCTGCGTGCGAAAATATTAAATAAGAAGCCTACCTCGGCAAGGTGCCTTTAGGAAAAAGCTACGATTTTCTAGCGGCACTGTCCGCCATTATTATTAGCGTTTGGTCAGCGTTCAACCGAGTTTTCTTTCGTTTTCAGAGTAAAAACCACGCCTCTGACCACGAGATTCGTACCGTTCTGCGATGTAAGTAATCGAGATTATTTGAACATTATTCGGTAACTATTCTCACGATACTATTGTAACCTTGTTGTTGCCGGGTGTTTTCATGTGTTCGTGTAGGGCACGCAGTCGGAAAGATAGCACGGGTAAAAGTGACTCTGAGGCTACGGATAAAGAGAACAAGAGGGAAAGGGGCAGAGAAAGGGAGAGAAAGAAACGTGCTGCTTCCACATCCAGCAGTGGTAGCAGGTAAAATAATAGACATTTTTTCAATTCGACCATAAACAATTGCATCGAGGGTGGGTAGAGTAGACTACGTACACCCAACACTAATTTCTATCTACTTCCTTGCAATACATAATGCAACCAGCACATGTGCCCTCTCGTAAAAAGCTATATAAAATGCTATTCGATTAGAATCAACATCTTTGTAGATATAGTCAGAACGATCGTATAATCCAAGAGGTATAAGCGAGTCGTATCGTACTGCTTATAATCAAAATTTGTTTATGATCTACAATATGCAAAAGAATTGAAATTATTGGTTATTGCTTTATTAAACAAGAAAAGCAGGTAGCAGATAAGATAATGACATTTTTTCAATTCGACCATAATCAATTATACCAAGGATGGCTGGTATAGACTACGTACATCCAACAGTATAATTTCTATCTACTTCTTTGCAATACATAATGCAACCTGCACATTTGCCCTCTTGTAAAATATAAAATATAAATATAATTCGATGAGAATCAACATCTTTGTAGATATAGCCCGAACAATTGTACAATCTAAGAGATACAAGCGAGACATATTATACTGCTTGTAATTCAAGTTCGTTTATGATCTACAAAATGCAAAAGAATTAAAATTCTTGGTTATCGCTTTATTATACAAGAAAAAAACTGTTTTACAGTTCTTCAGATAGTAGTTCCGGATCATCATCCACAAGCAGTGGAAGTAGCTCAAGATCGAGTTCCAGTTCCAGTACCAGCTCGAGTAGCTCCGGTAGTTCGTCTGGCAGCTCCAGGGACAGGGGAAGGAAGAGAAGTCGAAGTAAAAGTGTTGATGCTTCTCGTAGACACGATAATAAAGAAAAAGAAAGGGAGAAGGAAAGGGACAGAGAAAGGGACAGGGATAGAGACAGAGACAGAGACAGAGAGAAGGACAAGAAGAAAAGCAGTAATTCTGTGATCGACAAACCTAAGCCCAAAGGACGTTCTAGGTAAATTCGTCGATCCCGTTGATACTGTAATCTTGTAACGTTAATCGCATTATTTGTTTAATTCTCATAGATCGCCGTCACCGCGCAGGAAACGCCGAGAACGATCGCCCATTCCTAGACCGACAAAAATACACATCGGCCACTTGACACGCAATGTTACCAAGGAACACATTATGGAAATATTTTCGACGTATGGTCAGATAAAAATGGTCGACTTCTCTATGGATAAGCTTCACTCTAATCAAGGCAGAGGTTTCGCTTACGTGGAATTTGAGACAGCAGACGAAGCTGAGAATGCAATGAAACACATGGATGGTGGTAAGTATAGAATTTTGAAGGAATTGTGCGAAATGAGCGTTGCGACGAGCTTCAATTAAACGTTTTGTCGAAATTGTACAGGACAAATAGATGGCCAGGAGATTACTGCTGCTCCAGTATTATTACCAAAGCCACGACCATTACCCATGCGAAGGATGTCACCCTTGATGGGCAGAAGGGCGCCTCCACGATGGGGCGGCGGGGGTAGAAATACACCCCCGCGTTATCGAAGACGTTCACCACCCATCAATCGTCGTAGGAGCCCACGACCACCAAGACGCAGGCCGAGAACCCGGTCACGAAGTCCTCCGAATAATCCACGGCACAGACATCGTCGCTACACGAGATCGAGCTCGAGCAGCTCTCGATAGCAACTTTGTTTTTTTTGTATATATCATGCAAGAACTGAATTTGACCGACCACATTTCATTCTGGTCGATCATCTTAATATATTAAGGAAACCAGTTTTTACCGATTCAATTCGAACATATTTGACAGGGAAGAAGTGTACGCACTGAAAACAATAGACTATGTTCGCGACGGTGTTCACCGACAACTCACGTTTTCCAAACACTAAGCCGCCGTTTGCGATCCACAAAATACTGCTTTTCAAATATATGAATTTCACACATGTGTCAAAATGTTATTGCGATTGATTGGTACCTGATGACGTTGACCTTAAGGCACCAAAAAATTAGGAAAAGAACGAAAAGAAATGTATGTGTATACCGCTTAGATATTGTGTGTCCCTTGATAGTATTAAATAATACTTATAATACATGAAGACTTCAGAATAACGAGTTATTTACTATTTGAGCACGTGATACAATAGGTATCGTTTTAGAATGCGTATATAAAGACGAAAACGTGATATCTTTGTACTATAAAGCGTATACTTGTCGCAGGTTTCTTTTCTGAGGTCTTTATGAATCGTGAAACGAGTTATTAGGCTGGTGAAAAGCACTAAAACATACAGGTTTGATAGAAACTATGATTATTAGACCCTTTTACAAAGAATCAATTTTAGAAAAAACCTATTCACACAAAATCCTCTTTTATAGTTCGCGATATCTACAAAAACAGAATCATTGCATCACATTGCAACTCTTTGCGTCGATGAAAAATATCTACAATTTTTAAATTGCATATGGTCATTAATTATATAATAATATACACTTTTATGGTGACTTTACAATATAAACGAAACAAAGTTCAAGAGCCTGATCACTTGACAGAAGTATTTTTTTGTCGAGGCACCAGGATTTCTCGAATTCTAACCTGGTCCATGGCACGAATATGGTTTATTTTTTATAGTTTTTCATTTTCTTTCGTGAGAGATCTCGAATTGGCTCTCTGGTAACATAATGACGTATATATTTATATATATATACATACATGTATATACGTATATAAATATATATATACTAAATATGGCTGACAATTGAGAGGACAATAAACAAGAATGCAAAGCTGTTTCTTTTCTCGGTATCTCGATGAAATCAAAAAAAAAATGGTGAAAGCAATTTCTTTGCGTCACTCTGAATGTGATTTTTTGATTGAAGCACTTTGGCACGGACAAACTGCTTATGCATTTGTTTACTCGTATATCTCACATTTTTCCCCAGTAAATACAATTATTTATGTTTCTTCGATTAACAACGTGAGTGAAACCCGTTTGTATAATTTGTTTAAAAAATTTGATTTATGCCATTTATCGTTTTTCTTTTTACAAATTACAATGAAAAAAGCAATTGCAATGCTTCTGAACAATCTTACATATTTTTTTTTATATCACAGGAAAGCACCAGAGTGCAATTCTAGTCTCCATGCAAATGATCGAGGAAATAGGAGAAAGGGGGGTGGAGGCAGGAGTTGGGGGAGCAAGCTTGTGCTGCCAAAAGCCAGTGATACCTGTTTGCCCTCTCGGTTCATCTATCATTCGCTACATACGGTACAACCGAAAAAATCTATCATCGAGAAGTATAACAAAAATTCACACGTAACGTTTGTTTATATTATATCGATCGAATTAGGGCAATTTGTCTCTCTTTCTCTCTCTATCTCGCTTTCTTTCGCTCTCTCTCTCTCTCTCTCTCTCTCTCTCTCTCTCTCTCTGTGTGTGTGTTTCATTTTACGATCGTATCCGTACGTCATTAGTAGAGATTCCGTTTATACGTCGTAATAAATAAATAATTAAATAACTTTTGAGTAATGGTAGAGATCCGCATAACTTTTTTTCCTCTTAACTTGGATTTCATTTTTTTTTCTGTTTACGTAGCATCGTCTCGCATTCTACAATATCTATAATATTACACACGATACCTTTTTTATTTTTCCTTATTTAAACTGTACGCATAGTTTACTCGTAATGATTAAAGTCTATATACCGCTATGAACAGTCAGATCCCCGAAACTTTCAGAGAATCACAATAATATAACCGTGTCATTGTCATTTTCTTTGTAACAGATTCGCGCGAGATCAATGCCTTAGGACAGCCACGTTTCTCGACATGACCGTCGTCTGTTCGTTCGTTCGTACATCCGTATTGTCACCGTAGATTCTGTACGGATCGCGGAACAAGGCATCTTCGTTATACGGTCCTTCTCGTACGAGACTATCATCGAACGGTCTCTCTATCTTTCTCTCTCTCTCTCGCTCTCTCTCTCCTCACAATATTACAGTTTGCCGCGATCACTTTCATCGATAACTATAAATATTATATAATATATGTACAATTTTATTTTAAATAACGCCTCTTCTCTGTTAGCAAAATATCAACACCGAAGGGTCCAGAGCGGACTTGGTGTAGATGCTCAGAACGCAGACCCGTTCGCGCGTTGTCCGCTCGCAGAAGCCGAGGACGTGGGTAGGATGTATCATCGGGATTGCGACGTATCCTCCTTCTTGTGTATGTCCGCGTGCATCAAAGTTGGCTCTAATTGTCTCGTCGGTACTCCAGGTCCTGGGCCAGCTCTATGATGCATGTGTAGATTACTCAACGGGCCAGGACTGGGGTCCTTGCCCCTCATAGAATTTACAGGTGGTTGGGGATAACTGGCGTACAGTTTAGCCCTTTCCTCTTCCTCCGCGCGAAACGCGGCAGCCATCAATGGGTTATAACGTAGTTGCTGTAGAGGATCGTAACGGAAATGATCCCTGTAAGGATCGCCGGGCCAAGGAGCTCCAGGTTGACCGGTGGGCGCTGACTGTGGTGTAAAGTGTTGCATCGGGTGCGCACCCAACCCGGGAAGCATGGTTCGCGGTATGGAATGAGGCGCGGGCATACTGTGCGGATGCCTAGCCAGATACGAGTGCGGATGAGGATGATGGTACCTCGCGTCGGGCAGTGGACTAGGACCAGGCCCTTGCGAGGGTGGCGGTCCAGGGCCAGGACCCGGGGGTCTTGCAAGCACCACAACCTCGTCGTCCTTGCTTCGCGGCTCCTCCTTCACGCGAACTTCACCGGCATCCATCGGCCCTGACCCATTTCTCATCGGCGATCTATCTCTACCGACGACCACGTGTTGCCGATTCTGATGCATCATCCTCTCTCGCTCCATCTCTCGTCTCTCCATTTCGCGACGCTCCTTCTCCCGCCTTTCTCGTTCCCTTTCGACAGCCTCCTGCTGTTTTCTCTTCTCTTCTTTCTCGCGTTCCCGTCGCTCGCGTTCGCGCTGCTCCTCGCGTTCGCGTTCACGTTCTCGTTCTCGTTCTTTCTCCCGTCTCAAGCGTTCACGTTCGCGTTCCCGTTCTCGTTCTCGTTCGCGTTCACGCTCCCGTTCTCGCTCCCGTTCCCGTTCCCGCTCACGTTCTCGCTCCTCGAGCTCGGCTCGTCTGTCGATTGCTGGCGGCTCCGGCTTCAGACTCCAGGCAACAGTGGTCGGCGGGAATCCTGTCGAGGCTCGTTGCAACCTACGATTTGATCGTTGATCGTTGATCGTTCAGGGAATTTTTATAGAATGTTGTCTTAGACTATTTTGTTACAGTTAACACGTTGAATGCCGTGGTGGTCAGCGATCTCCGCCACGATTCATTTGCTTACCGATGATTGTCAGAAAATTAGTAGCGCTGAATCAAATTAATAGTGTAAGGTGCAAACTTGGTTATCCAGTAACTCGTAATAATTACTAATAATTCTAAGACTTGCGTGAATTATACAAAGTTCACGCGGCAGTCAACGTGTTGAAAGTATAACAGGAGATTAATTGATAGACGTACCCTCTCCAAGGATCGTGCACAGAACCAAGCCCACCCAACGGTGGCATTCCCCTTGGCGGTGGGAAGCTAGAAAGACCCGGGAAATTGGGATTCGGTGCGCCAAACGTTGACGGGTATCTGCCAAATGGTGACATTCCTGTTCCTGCAATTTTTTACGTGTATATATTATCCTCTCCGTTTGATATTATTAGTATTTCGTTAGAGTTACGAGTGCAATGAATTACCTAAATGTGACGTCGGTGTTGATAGGAAGCCAGGATGTGGTGGCGGTGGTGCAGGATGGGCAGGAGGTATGTTTGTAGGAAATGGAGGTGCCATTGGAGGTGCTCCAATCCCAAGACCACTTCCTGGCCCTCCTGGGTAAAGATGACCCGGCGGTCTGAGCAGCTCTGTTTTAGTACCGACAACTCCTCCGGCTTTGGATTCCGCTTGTTGTTTTTGCTGATGATGATAAATTTCCCAAGCAATGCGCACATGCATCGCGTTCCATTTTCCACTTTTCTAAAATAAGATACGAGCATGAAGAAGAAGCGATTCGTACAGAAACCTGAGAGACGATGTGTATACAAAGATCGTAAGCGATACCTTCGGTGCAAACGATGTTAAATGATTGGGTGCAACGAAAGGAGTCGAAGGCGGTCCAATTCCTGGATGCAAGAGACCGGTGTTGAAACCCGAGTAATCGGAGAGATTTAAATTGCCACGAAAAAATGGTGACTCGACTCCTCCCAATTTAGGGATATCCTTAAACTAATGGTACACGATTATTCGTAAAACTTAAACGTTCACTTTTTCAATCGTTGGCGATTTAAGAGTCCAATTGGTTCTGTTACATACAATAGGTGGTGGGAACAAGGTTGTAGCTGCCGTTGGTGGTAGTAAAGGTGTCGTGTGCTGATGTACATGAGTGTGTTGATGTTGATGGTGGTGCATCTCTGTTCTAAGGTACGGTGGTGGGCCCAAGTTGCCGACTCCGACGTTTCTGTCTTGCGACGCCAAAAACCTATTGTCGAGCTCTCGCCTTAACAGGTCCGCCTGACCTGCGACATGAGTCACCCCTGCTTTTGGTTAGTCTCGTTCCACTTAGGGTTCTTACTATCGCTAATATCAGGTTCTCGAGCAGGCGATCGAGTTATATCGAGTTTTATGGATAAGAGCTTTAATTCTGAAACGATAATACGTAGTACGTTCACTTACTTGTTTGAAAGAGTGACTCCGCGGAGAACGGGTTCGGATTTGTTGTCGGCGGTGGTAGCGAAGGCAATGACGTGTGTGGACTGGAACTGGAGACGGGAGGTGGTAACGGTGCTGCAAACATTGGCGGCGGGAACGTGTGCATGCCTAATGGTACCGGTGGAGGTGTTGGTCTTGGAACTGATGTCGCCGTTGCCGGGGACAGTTGCGAAGTTGTGCTGCTACTGCAAATTTTCATTCGAAATTTAGAAATTGTAGACACAGTTTCGTAAAACTATCGACGCACGTTAGAAGAACTAAACAAGTCTCGTACCCAATCCATCCTTGTGGTTTGGAGTAAGCAGGTAGACTAGAATTCGCTGGAGAAGATGTGTTTGGCACACTTACTGGTGTTATGCTACCTCGACTTAGGCTACTCACGTTACTGCTGTAACAAGTAATATCACTTTAAGTACTTCATCATACTATGCAAAGCAAACTGTGGGATTACACACAGAGTGCGCGACATAGAATCTGATCGGGACGCTTTCAAGCTAACTCTTCGCGAAAGATCCCGTGTATGTACGGCTACAAGATTATACCTGTAACTATCCCTTTCCCGGCTCGGGCTGTGTCCGCGAGGCGAGTTATTGTTTCTTCCAGTTAGACTACAGGCTACCATGTCTCTATGAGCGATGGTGTTCGCCGTAGTGACTGTATTGGTTATCGTGGATACGCATGTCGTGGTGGCAGCGCTCAAGGGAGTATTATGGTTTGTGGTACTATTTCCTACAGGCTGTTTACTTATATTAGTACACGGGGAAGCTCTACTACCTCTCTAGAAAAAAGAATAGGAAATATCGATATTAGTACCTCGCAAAAAGTTTCATATGTAACATTAGTTCAACGAAAATCCATAGATAATAAGGGAACACACCAAGACGACTATGGGGCGACGCCTAATGACATTTTTAATGGAAAGTAGTTTTTACAAAAAATATTAGACGCATACGAGTTGATTCGAATTGACTGCTAGAATAAATACGAATGTAACACTAGATTCATGGGTCGCGTTCTAATATTTTTAATTTGCGATTATTGAGATTGTAACGATGCATTCATGAAGAATTATTCAACAAATTTAACTCTTTGGGCACATATTATAAAAAAATTTGTTATTTTTATAACACGTTGACTGCCGAGTGGTCACTGCTGACCGACAACTGAATGTTCCAATGACGCCACTGGTGGTCATAGCTGATCGGATCGGCGCAGCCGATCTCGATACAAATGCGTAAACAATAATATTTATAATTTTGTAACTGCAACTAACATGAGAATAGTGCTTTCAAATGACAAGTGTACATGCGAGCATGTGTCGATATCTTAATTTTTAGTATTATAAACTAAAATATACATACATTTATATGATGCGATTCTAATAGGAACCTATTTCACTCCAAACCAACAGATACGCTCGGCAGTGAACGTGATAAAGTAATGTAAAATAGTGAGTTTTAGTGGTCCGTAAAGCTAGTGTTAAATGGATCTAGGTTCTCGGTGCGTGTTCCCTTACGCGAGACTAAGCAATTATAGATGACTTACCACTTCTGCTCGTGATGAAGCAGAATGAGAAGGAGAGGGTACCGCGGGTGGAAGGTACGGGCTGTGGTTCAGAGCAGTGTACGGCGTATAAAGGGGCGGATAAGACGGTTGAGTTTGAGGATAAGCGGCCATGGATATCGACGGTGGATAGCTGGTGGTGGTTGCTCCGTTCGAAGGTGCCGCCGGGGTGACACCTAAACTGGCTACCGCGGGACTAGTTGTATGACTCGACGAAACGAGGGGCACATTAGGTGTGTGTAACGCAGGTATCGTAGTATGAGGCTGTTGAGACAAGGATGGTGGTGGCAGAGCAGGGGAATCTGGTCGCTGTTGCGGAGCTATTGCACGTGGGTTCGCTGCCAATGGACTAGTCATCTGCAAAATTCATTCGACCAATTATACAACGCATTCGCACGCAGAATAAAATCAAAGTTAACCCTTTGCACTCAGAGCTATTTTAACTTGAAAATCTGACCTTCTGACTTCTGAACTTCTGACCTAGAATAATTCCCTTCTATATAATTTTTTTTATTTTATGGATATGAAATTGACATATAGACTGCGGCTCATGGAAATTTTCAAAAAATGCCAGAGTATAAAATTCAATACAATTCAGTACGATTTCTGTTTGTTTTAGATCTACGAAGGCTGTTTCCATTAAAAAAAAGGATTTCATTTGATTCCACTTTCTAAAAATTTGTCTATAAAAATTGGGAATTGAGTAAACATCCGCAGTCTATCGATATAATACGTCATACAATACTTAGACGTTTAGTAATTGGTTAGATTTAATAATAGTGGTGACTCTGAGTCATCACTTGAGTGCTAAGGGTTAAAATGCCTAGAAACACGTTTACTTACAGGTGGCTGGGATATGTGAGGGGGTAAAGTAGGACTGGGAGGGCTCGGCGCTGTTGGTACTGGTGCAGATGCAGGCACAGGTGCTGGTATAGGTGCTGGAGCATCCGTTGCTGGATTGGATATTTGTCCGCCAGTGTCTGGAGGAGAACCTCCGGCCCCGTTTGCTGGAGGCAATACGTGTGGTGAAGATGATGGCAACTCGTCTACAAGTTTAAATTTGATAAGAACGTATGGTCACAATTGCGTTGTTACGGACGTATTGTTAATACGCTTGTTGCATACATTTACGTGCAAGGGGTGGTGGGGTAGAAGATTCAAAGAGTATCGATTCAGCATCCGAGCCCTGCAAAAGAAACATTGTTTTTCAGAAACCATCGATTCTCCATTGAACTTTTAATCGACCGAGTGTAAATACACATACCTTATCGTCTTCTCCTTCGCTATCACACTACAAGGGACAGAGAAAATAAGAAGGTGTTAGGTTAGTTTCCAATATTTTCAAGTAACGCTTTAGCTTAATCAGTTTTTATAATACTTACGATATAACCTTTACCCGAACTGCAATGACTGCTAGCCTGTAACACACGAACAAAGCAAGCATGAGCACCTGATTTTATAAGCAACGATAAGAATAATCTGCGTAACGATGCGAATCTACTTACATCGCTGAGGTGGTCCCTGGAACTGTCTGCGTCCTGGCAATCCCTAGGTATACCAGGGCCGTGCAGTTGTTCAGATGCTCTACCACTATCGTCGCTTGTACCTGCATCTAGGCCCTTGGAAACAAATGGTTTACAGTTAGTTGATCGTTCCACTGGACAGTATACTTACATATCTAGGAATTTGAAAGCTTACCTGGTTGAGAGTCGAAGGTGTCAGTATGGAATTATGTGTATAATGGTTGTGCTTGAAATGATTTTTGATGTGATGCTCGTTGTGTCTATTATTCTGTCCTGTGTCCACCTTTGGTTTCTCTTCTACTATTGACAACAGCGAGTGCAGCTTCTTGACATTATTTTTACCGGTTAGTTTTATTGCACTCTGTAATCAAAAGCAAGACATTCGTATTAGTTGAATTGTCTAATGGAGAAAAAGAAACTTATCTTACGTATATAAATGTTAATTTTTGCAAAGATATGTGCAATGAGTTTCATAAAAAAATAATTGCAAATCGAACGGATAGAGATAGTCGATGCGTCAACGGTTTTTTTTTTTTTAGAATTACGTTTTGGGACAGACGTCGTTATTTACACGAGCCTGCGGATGCTGTGGCAAACGGTATTACGATAAACGGTATTGTAATCCTTGACGGCGAGGCTCCACGGGATCTCGAGCACGACGAACGCGAATTAAAACAATCGAATTTCATTGGTCACGGTGATTCGTTATGCCTAACACACGGATACTCGGTTTCGTGCGTGCGTGCGTGAATTGTTCGCCGTATTTGAATTCGACACGCATATGACTGGTCAGCAACCAGACCAGCGATCGAGTATATGCAACACGTATGGTAAACACTGCCACAGTTTTGCACCGGCGCGAACGGAGTACACGTCGGCCTTTGTGTCGGCCGCGAACGTCGAATTTATCGGCAGCGAGAGACAGGCAAGAGAACCGCGAGATACTCGAACGTCGAACGTCGGATGCTGGTCGCGCGCGCACAAGTAGAAAAAGCCGCACGAGAACGCCTTTCCTTCGGGTGGCTTTAAACCGCGATGTCAGTGCACATTTCCGAACGGGTGGCGCTCAGCCCCCCACCTTTTTCCTTCCCCCTCTTTCCCTCCCACCCTCTCACTCTATCTCTCTTTGTTTCTCTCGGTGTTTCTCCCCTCTTTCGTACACCTAAATACCGTTATCAGTGATGAACGTTCCGCGTATATTCGTACGGCGGGCGAGTACGCACACGCGTATACTTTTTCGATGGACAAGCGATTTTCCAGTGATTTTCCTCGATGGTTCGAGCTTTCGAGACGGACGGGAGCGTTCGCAGAAGATGACAGCAGGAATCGCAGCCAGCCAGCAACCGTGTGTCTCGTGTGCGCGATGCAGCACACGAATGGTGGGGGAGAATGAAAGAGGTAGCCCGAGCGGGGAAAAGGTGAAGGGAGGCGAGCCGGAGGAAGGATCGGAGGACGTAGAAAGTGGGGGCAGGCGCTAGTGGGAAAAAGGAGGGGTGGGAAGGACGAGGAAGGCAGCAGAGGAAGAGCGAGGAAGAAAGAAAAGACATTGACCGAACGAGCAGCCGCGCGACAAGGCCTCCTTTGCCGTGCCAGGCCAGCTGGAAGGAACGAAGCCCCGAACCCTGACTTCTCTTTCTCGAGACTCCGTGTATTACTTTCCTTTTCCGATAACCGCCCTCCCCCTCCTGCTCGCTCCCTCTCTCTCCTGCCCGTAGCTTCCCCATATCGCTCTCTCGCTCTCTCTCTCTTCCTCTTTCTCTACCCCACCTCCCAGTTAGCAAAGAAACACGATGGGAAAAAACCACTAGAGCCCGCGCGATGTAAAAAACCACCAGCTAGCAAAAGCCGTGCTCCACCTGCGCACGTGTGCCAACTGAGAATCGAAACCCCCTAGGATGTGTAACCGCGGTCGGATTACACTTTTCCCTGTCCGATGAAAATTGAAAGGGTATTCTCATTCGAAGAACCGACGGAGAAATATTTTTCTGTACCTCGCTGACCTTTCGATTTTGCGAAATTGCTAACATTTTATTTACCTAAATGGAATTCACCTAATGGAAAATGTCGAAAGAGAAGTGAAAGATTTCGCAGATATTCAACGTTAAATAATAAATAATTTTTCACACATTTGACATTTACGAATTTTAAAACATTAATTAATTAATCTTCGTCGAAATATCGAGAGCTCTAGTCGTTCTGTGTAAAAGATTGGAAACTTTTGTAACAGATTATACAATTAGCTTGTACAATGAAAATGTAATTCAGATTCCAATCGAACATTCGAATGCAGAGATTCAAATAAATTCTGGAGAAAGCGGATCCTTGGAATTTATATTTAAAAGAAAGAACAGAAGTTTTGTAACGAAAGATTTAAGTGCAGTGCATCGTGGGAGATGCATAAAAATCGCGAAACGTTGCGAGGCTACTTTGCGGTAAAGTTTAGTCGCACAATTCTTTCGTGAAAAAAGGTAAAGAGCTGTTCGAGTCTGCGAGGTGAGGTTCTTCGACACAGGACGAGTAAAGGAAGGTCGTTCCCGGACGTGCGGACGTTCCACCGGTCGGCTACTCCGTGCTTTGGCTAGCCGGCTACTAAACTCGTCCGTACAACGTTGCCACGTCTATCTGTTCGGTGTTGACGCGATCGGGTTCTAATTTAGCTAGTATGTACCCGCGGTTCGGGTAGATTCGAACGCGATGTTAATGCATTCGCTCGTGCATACATATACGATTCGAACAAGTTGACGATTCCAACGACATGTCTTTTACGCGTCGTTCGAGTCATTATGTCATTAGAATTCGTTCGATCGTCGCGCGCATCGCATACCCCTGCCATACGATTTTAGGTTTACCCGGGAAATACGAATTTGCAAAAAGTTGCCTACAAAACGAGCCAATTTATTTGACTGTAAACGATTGCAAAATACGTTTACATTGTATTTGTACTGTTACATTCTAGAGATTTAATTGTTGTTGGCAGCATTGGCAACGAGACGTGCCAACTAGCAAACAATGTGTTAACCTGTCACGATCTGTTGAGGACAGCCCTATTAAATATGACGACAGTGTACTTCTTTTTTGGCGGGGTATCGCTAGCGGCACGATTAAGCATTCTTCACTCTCATTTGTAACAAACGGATAATAACAGTCGTTCGGACATCTGTTCGACGAAAATTTCGGCCGTTTGCCAGTACCAAATTGACGTACCGAGCGTGAAACGACGCTGGCCTACATCCAAAAATTGTCGGAAAGTAAATATGTATGTATCGCGGCAGCATTGTTTATATCCGGTGTTACTGTCTCCGGTATCTGTATTCTACGTTTCCGTTTGTTAACCCGACACTTTGGCGGGAAAAACGTCGCCGCCATGTTTTTTCGCACGTCTTTTAAAACGTCGATCAGATTCCATATTAATTCTGATCGATTATCGAATAGCAAGAATGAGATTAGATTGAAATGAGATTTTCAATTTTTTTAAATCGATTTTTTTAGTTATGAATTGATCTTCAATTTAAGAGGATGCAAGTGAGAGTTCAAGATTTGAAGTGGACGATCGGGAAATTGTTACCTTTAAATGAATAGGTAATAAATGATTAACGAATACTTAAATTATTGTTAATTCTTTCTTCTTTCAAGTCCTTAATAAATAAACAGATATATCTATCTAATTTAAAAGTTTATATACAGTATACGGTATCTCGAGATGGGGCTACAAAAGTTATACTCTTAATCCTTTGCAATCCGAAAGAATTTTCAATTTTATTGTTAACAAGTCCCTACCATTTGAAGTGTTTTATTTGAAATTTACTTCAAAGAACAGTTTCTCGACTCACACTTATTTTAAATAATTTTGTTTACTAATTATATTAAATATAGCTCTCAGACTTTGTTGTAATTTATATTTGTGGAACTTATATTTATTTTAATTTAAAAATAAGACAATTAAATAAATAAAGGAAGAACCGCAAACATATAAGACCCGTTTTATTTACATTTTTCTTTCTCTGATGTCGAGTCGTATTCGACGAAGGAGTGGAAAGGGTTAATATTGAGTTATTTTTTTATTGAACAAATTGATTTTGTAAAACGGTTCTGAAGTGCCAAGAGAACTAAAGCACTGCAATTTAGGTCTGATTTAGCAATATGCTGGGCAGAATGCATATGGATATAAACAGATTGTTCGTCGAATCGATTCTTCAAGGTTCAATTTTTTAATGAAATTGAATTTTGTTTCGCAAGAATCGCCCATCCCTAAATTAAATGTTCGTGTATCAATTCTCACTCGGCATCTCCTGTTCCAGAGGGAAGCGTTCACTCTCGCAGACTAAAGTGTTGACAAAATAAACGTCGATGATTGTGCAACGACCACGATCAACGGTCGAAAACACGGTTAATTCTCGACTGGGAAAGATCTTTATCGGGAAGGCGATGTATTTTAACGCGAGCAAGTGACGCTGACACGTCAAGCGGAATGCAGTGACGAAACAGACAGAGAAAGAAGGAAAGAGAGAGAGAGAGAGAGAGGGAGGGAGAGAGAGAGAGAAAGAGGGGTCGGTCCAGAATCGAGTGCCGGTATCCATGTTTCGTCTAGTTGGTCCAGCCAACCAATCAAGTGGACTTATGTAGTTCTGCGAGCGCAAGGCAGAGGGAGAAAGTGGAGACGAAGTCTTGGAAAGAGGGCAGTGGACTCGCCGTTCTCGAGAATAGAAAAGAAAAAGAAACGACCAGTAGTGGTAGCAGTAAAAAGATTTACAATGCCGTAAACGCGACGATAAAGCGACCATCGTGTCGTGGACACGGGGAAAGATTATTTTCGTTTGTGAATATTTCCCGCCGATTCGCGTAGGTTACCGTGCCCCATCGTGTCTCGCGGACAATCGCGCGTCGCGCTTCGAAGGTGTCGCGTAATTCGAATGATTTGTGAATAAGTGTCGCCATTATTCATCGGGTGTACGTTTATTACCGACATTACCGTTCGGCTGTCACTTTCCCGCGAAAATCGTGGATCCGAATTTTGCGGAACAAGGCAAGCAGATATTATTTTATTTATCACGTTGTTCGAATACGTTTAGGTATTTTCGTTTCTATGGGAAATTACTCGGTGTGTCCTAGTGTCAAAATTGACGTAGAAGCGCCGGTTCGAGATTCGCAATCTCGTCCACTCGATCGTGCATCTTATCACCGCAAAATCGTTGGCACTGGTCACGTTTCGAAATTTCAATTTTCGACTCCTTTCCGATCGACAAGATTAATTAATTCGAGACACACGCCGACATACGAGACGGCCCGATGAGGGGAGGGAGCACGAATTAAAGGGGAAAAGTTATCCTCTCTCTACCAGTACCGGATTAGTCACGTGATATTGTGGCACATGCATGACAGAGATGACACACGCATCACGTGACCGGGCCGCGGCGGAAGCATGGGGAATAGCGTCGTAGAGGGGGAAAGTAGAGTGGGGACACAAGTATTAATCCGGCGACTTTGCTTCGACTTCGTGTCAAATTATTGCGAAGAGAAGTGGGTCAACTTGCAGGTGCACGGATAGCATGTTTTGTCCGTCATCCATACACATCCCTTTTGTCGTTTCCTGTATCGATTCGCAATGCTTGCGCCCACCTCTCCGCGCAATCCTTTCTTTTCCGGTTTCTTCGGTGAAATTTTCAATCTTGGTGAGGAATTTTCTCGATTTCTTGGCGTACCGATTTCAATCGCGCATCTTTTACCGTCTCTGAAAATCTTCGACAACCTTCCCGGAGAAGTTTCGAGCGTTCCCTACGAACCACCGAAATTGCGTGGGCGCCATGTAATTGCGGAGGGTATGCACGGTAAACAATTGTACGACACGGTTTTATTGGAAAAACCTCCGGGTTGTAGAAAAAATGAGATAATAATAAATTGTGGTGCTTTGAATTATTTAAAAATTTAATTTAACAAACTCTAACCTTAACTACTATTGCGTTGTGTTGTAGCTTTATGATTGTATTTTTATATACGACAAAAGTTCTTAGTTCTGAACAAGGATATTTTTAAATTTTCGATTGTTTGTGTTTAAAAGATTTCCACATTTTTCCGGATATCGGCCCATGTCCCGCGTCTTCCCGTTCAAGTCGACCAGACCGAGGAAGAGAGGGGCGCGTGCGAACTAACAGAGAGTGCGCGCGCAAACACGCGAAACCAAAAGTCCGGTGCGCGTTCGTCTGTTTATTACATATTAACATATTTCGACTCGTTACTCGGCCCGGCTAACACCAGAAATCGCGACGCGGCCCTGTAATTTGCGCAACGACGGAATTATTTCGTCGGTAATCGAATGATTACGCGTTGCCTTCGAGTGTTTCATTAATTACGGACCGTGCTCGACCACGCCGGAGTTACCTGTCTGCCTGCCTCCCTCCCTCCCCTCCTCACCCTCTTCCTCTACCGGTGTTACACACCGACACTCTTCGCTGAAACGTTCGAACCAATTAACATCTCTGCCCCTTCCCCCTCCCAATGGCCCAGCCCGCGCGGTTAATCGTGCATCGACTTTCGCTGACGCGATCCTCGATATTTCAATCGGCGCCGTAACACGATTAAAAATCCTCGTTCGATTCCGCCATCCTCCCACCCCGACTGTCGTTCATTCGATTATGGGTATCGATCGGACGCCATCGCGCCGAGAATTCGAATTCGCTACACGTTTACGCGGCAACTGCATCATATTTCGTAAATCACTTTCGAAAAAATCGAATGTAAATCGTAGCCACAGTGGAATAAAAATATATCTTGAATATTTTTTTCTTTTGAAAAATGCATAAACAATCGTGATCGAATCATGACCTAGTTTTTTCGTGCCGTCAGTGACCATTGCTAGTTATCGTTACCTGTCTTTGTCATCTATGCATCGCTACCCTACATATCCACCCGGCTGCTCGTGTCCCCTCGCGTATTTTCGTTCTTTTTGTTTCCCTTTATGCCCGTTCCATCGCGTTTCCTCCCTCTGACCGCGTGAACGATCGACGTCGACCGAATTTGTCGTTGCACGTCACACTGCGCGACGGACATTAATTACGTTAGGGTAAACTCGTCGTGTTCAGAATCAACCGAGCGTATCCCGCATATTGCGATATCCGACCGGAGTGATTACCGGGGGCCGTTGCCGCTCGCTGTATCGGCCCTCTCTCCCCATGTCCCCTACCTCACTCTCTCCTCCTCTCTCTTCCTCTCTCTCTCTCTTTTTTCCCCTCCCCTTGCGACGGGACAGTCCGATGAAATCGTCGAAATCGTTGAAATCGTCGCCGGCTTGATAATTAACAGCCACACTCGTCGGGCTTAGAGCGAGGTCAGTGTCACGTCGTCGACGCCGAACTCGCTCGATTACGTAAGGATCGTCTTCGTACAAGACCGATTGTGCCGCCTGTTTATACAGGGTGTCTCGAGAAAAACGAGCTATCGGAATTGTTTCTCGTTCGAATGCGGGGTCCGTTCGGACCCGTAATATTTTAGGGTGAACAGCCACGACGCGTCGTGGTCGGGAAAAGGAGAAACCCAAAATTATGAAAGTCGTTATTTCAAATATTGACCACTTTTCCTGATAGGCCATGAACCTATGTATCTTGCTATGCAAATGGGTTTGTTTTTCTCTTTAATAACGGAGAAAAATAGATCTAAAGTAAACCTCTCAGATTCTATTGGGTTGTTCGAAAAGTAATTTCGTTTTTTCCCGACAGAGGATTTAATTGTATTCTTTTGCACCCAACTTCACACTTAAGCGGCATAATCATTATATGTTTTGAGAGCTGATAGAGCAAGGCTTGTTTTGTGTGAAAAATTCTTTTTAAATATGGAGAACAATAAGCAGCATTTTCGTCATATTTTACTTTTTTACTATAGAAAAGGTAAAAATGCTATTCAAGACAGAAAGAAATTTTTTTGGTTTGCAAAGTTTTTTATTTTATTTTTTTGTTTAATTATTAAGTCTGCTGTCATCAGCTGGACAAACTGAATGATGCGCTTCAACAGAAGAGGCCAGAATTATTCAACAGAAAAGGTGTAGTGTTCCACCAAGATAATGCGAGACCTCATACAAGTTTGGTCACTCGCCAAAAGCTTTTACAGCTTGAATGGGATACAATGCCACACCCACCGTATTCTCCAGATCTGGAACCTTTGGATTATTATTTGTTCCGGTCACTGCAAAATTTTTTAGACGGTAAAACCTTTGCTTCAAACGAGGAGGTCAAAAACCACCTCGATCAGTTTTTTGCCAGAAAAGACCAAAAATTTTATGATCGTGGAATCATGCTACTACCAGAAAGATGGCAAAAGGTATTGGACCAGACTGGCCAATATATAATTTAATCAAATATTTGTTCATTATACGAAAATTCTTTCATTTTCACAAAAAAAAAACGAAATTACTTTCCGAATAACCCAATAGTTGGATTTTTACAGAATTCTAACCACACGTTCGACGTTATTCTTTCATTTTTGGGGACATTTATAACCATATATGCTATATATTATAAATGTATATAATCTCAGCTTATGCCCAATGCAAATAATTTTCGAAAACACACAACCAAAATAACAATATAAAGTCCGAAAGTAGGATACGTATAATTTCATATTGCAGCTACTTTCTTTAGCTCTACAAAAAAAAGCTACACGTTCCTACATTCTCTGAGTGGTATCTTTTGAAAGAAGACACCATCACGCTATAGTCCTACAAAAATCAGCTGCACGTTTTTGCACGTTTAGCTGATATCAACGTCTAAAGTTTGAGAGCGCATGAAGTTTCAGCAACGAAGTAGGATCCCTGAATAAGTGCGCGGCACTTCGCTGGACGGTTCGAAGGACTATGATCCCTGTACCGAATTGTTTCTCTCATAGGAATACATTCAATAAAATGATCAATCGCCATGATAAATCTGTGTATTGCAAATTATGCGAATTCAATGAAAACAATCCTGAAGCCACAAAATTCGAAATGTCGTAAGTAATATTTATGAATACTTTCGTGACATGAAAACTGTAAGTTTAAATCATAAAAGAATGTTTCCGTTTATTGGTTTAAATAATTGTTTCATCTTACATTGAAATTAATAAACGTGTCCGTACCCCCATTATCCGAATACTTTAATATACGGACATTCTATTATCCGTATGTTCTGTTACCCGCGCAACGTTTCTATATAGAAAAGAATTGTTTAAAAAACTTCTGTCTACGTTTCACTTGAATGAAGAGGATGCGATAGAGCAATATAAAAAACTATATTTAAAAGACTGCTTGTACACGGTGGCAAATGTGTGGTGCAACATTAAAAGTACAACATTGAAAAGAGCATGGAGATATTTCAATATTGCAACCGATGTTCTACAGAAACCGAAATAATGGGTTTCCCATTGTTCCCAATATCGATAAATCTATATTATGTAAACAAGATTATATTAAGTTTTTTGTTTAATACTGTTTCAAGTTTATTTGTTTAATTCTATTTCTAGTTTGTTTGCTTAATACCATTTCAAGTTTTCAATTGTACTATGCTGAAATAATAGTTCGTAATGTGGTAAACAATATTTTGTATAAACAATTATATTAAGTTCATTGTTTAAAATTTCGTTTAATAATATGAGAAGTGTGAAGATTAAGAAGTGATATAAAAAAAGAATTATTAAAAAATATTGAGAAATACCGAAGTTATGAGTTTTTTCCATTGTTTCTATAGGTTCCGACCACGTCGCGACGTCTTACAACGGTTTGAATTTCGTCGAATGTCACGTCGTTGGTAACGGTAACGGTAACGGTAACGACGCGACGATTCGTTATAATTTGTTATTAACGTTATTGATTGCGTTTCTCACATTTTTTAAAAAACCGATGTTTCATTCATTTTGTATTCAACGTGCGAAAAGGAAAAGACGTGTGTGATCTCAGACGGAGATTGAAACGATTAAGGATGTTCTGGAGGTACAATGGGAGACAAAAGTACAAGAAATTCGAAATCCATCAATATATTGGCAATGAAAGCCATTCATGAGTATATTTTGCATTAAAAAAATAGATTAATTTAAAAAGCTTTCGTTTAATTAGTAAATTTCATGTTATATTTATGTTTTAATCCAATTGTCTTCATATTATAAAAAATTGTAAGTGACTTTTGCGAATGATTCTACCCCCTGATTTCAACATCAAGATAATAAATTTGTGATATTCAATATATATAATTACGCAATAAAAAGTTAAAAATAAATATTTAAATAAATTAAAAATACCTCGGAAAGCAATATTTATGGTTATTACTGAAAATAAACATGTAAAATTTGCATAAAATTATGTTCTGATAATAACAAAAAAACGTGACAACACTGTACTGCACTGAACTCAGCTGTATTTTTATATTTGAGAGTTGGTAGTATCGTGTACGTTTGGACATTATCGTGATAATAAAAAAAATAATAATAATAGTAATATTAAAATTAATTTAATTTTTTTATATTACTTCAAAAGAGTAAATTTTGTGTGTATGTAAAAGACCGGCAAGTATTCAAACGTCGCGCGCAATCATCGATGATATAGTAGCTATATTCAGTGGTCTACACTGTTGTCGCGTTTCCATGCTATTGAGATGACAACACGATATATTTGACGTTTTGTAACAGTTTATAATTTTTTGCTCTGTAACTGTTTAGTGAATCCTAATAAAATTTGAACATAATTAATTACATAATTTTTATTATATATATTTAAAAAATGGAGATTCTAGTTGCGTTTTTTCAAGGTTTAAATAGGGTTTCAAGTGGAATTTTATGAATTCCCCATAAGAAGACGAGTTAAAATGTGCAAACTTCAAGTTGCTATAAATATTAAACGGTGCAGTGAATCGAACCCAAACTCTGGTAATTGTATTAATTTAGTAAGAATTATATCTTGTCAAATTTTCAAAAATTTTATTGCGTTTTTATATACCTTCAGAACATCCTTAAATTATTTTGAATTTATGGACGAATTGTTCTTTTGAAGTCTCTGATGAATATTTCTCTATTTTCAATCGTAAATTGACACGCTATGCAGACACGGTTATTAATTTTAGGTTATTGAGGCCATTGGGTCGAGCCTGACTTTGTTACCTCGTACCCGTTAGACGTATACAAATATATTGTGATTGCGAATTTTATACATTTACGATGTAAACGAATGTGTGCAATATAAAGTAGTAGACGACAGCGTACAAAAATTTAACGACATAACTGTATTAGTTTCATCATATTCGCATTATTAAAGGAATGGCTGTTCGGCTCTTATTCGTTGTTGTTATTTACTTTGTTGTACAGTTCGCAATAGTTTGGACTCGGACGGACTCCGCGTATGTCAAGCGAAGGTCAAGAAAGAAATATATTATTTATAGTTCATTGTTTCCAGACAGGGTCAAGGTCACCGTCATTTTTCAATGTCACGTCGCTGCTCATTGAGCCGTCGATCGAGCCAACGAGTGTGCTCTTCGACGTGTTTATATCGATCGTTAACTAATTTTCTTTGTTTACTCGATTAGAGGCTATGTACTACAGTAAACCCTTCTATAACGCGGAGAATAAACTGCAATTTTATCTGATTTGTACTAATTCCGAGTTTCGGCACGATTACGATTTCCGTGGCCCCTACTTTGAAGGTTAAATTTGTGTTCCTGAGGTAATTTAAAAAAAAAATGATGTGATCTAATAGGTTAGGACCTAACCTAACCTTCCAATTGTAGATGTCATCCAGAATTTAGTCTTTTCAGAACGGAGCCTTCACCGAAATATAAATATACTCAGAAACTGCGCAGCCGATAGAAAAATGTCATACGACATAAGTTGTTGGAAATTTAATTTTCTACAAAAAAGATCTCTTGATATTTAGCCACATTTCGCATAGTTACCGAGATAACCTAACCTAACCTAACCTTCCCATTGTAGATGTCATCTAGAATTTAGTCTTTTCAGAACGGAGCCTTCACCGAAATATAAATATACTCAGAAACTGCGCAGCCGATAGAAAAATGTCATACGACATAAATTGTTGGAAATTTAATTTTCTACAAAAAAGATCTCTTGATATTTTGCCATATTTCGCACAGTTACCGAGATATTTGCAGATTTATAAAAAACAGGAAATCTACTTTATCGGCTTAAAATAACCACAAGAACACAAATTTAACCTCTAAACAAGGGGCCACGGAAATCGTAATCTCCCCCGAGTTTTTTATAACGCGGTTAATAAATTAAATTGCGCTATAGGAGCGTTCACTGTATATCTGTGAGAATTTATATGTTCACCTATACAGACCCCACTTAGAGGTCTGGGTAATCTTAAATAAATCAAAAAAAAATTGCAATGGTATTCGTCGTGAGACGAACACTTTCGCATATCTGTCAGCTTGGGGAGAGATTAGTTCGGTCTGGCACTTGTGCCCAATCGTAGTAGCCAGAGCAATGGCGTAATTCTTGCATCCTCGTATTTGCAGCATTTCTAGCAAAGAACCGATTTCTAGCAACGATACCAGTTTGTTCGCCTTTCTGTGTATTTCCGTGGAAGGAAACGGGCACCGGTGTCAGTTTAACGATCCGCGTAACGAAAGAAGCCACGGGCAAGGGGAGGTCTTAATAAATGAAAAGACCGCGGCGAGGAGCGACGAGAAGCGACGGTGAGAGAATAGAATGAAGGGGGTGGCAACGGTAGGTAGGCAGGCAGGCAGGCAGGCAGTGATGGTTGCGAGCCAGGTTGAATGGGCCAGGTTCGTTGCACGGCCGTATAATTTGGACTCTGGGGCTGGATATCGTTGGCATTCGCCCGGATTACCGAGTGCTCGCCCGGTGTCGTTAGCCGTGCCGAGAGAGAGTGAGGTCAGCAACGGCGCGCCACTCGATAAATCAGCCCCCGGCCACCGTTGCCCCGTTCCGCTCCGCTCCGCTTTGCTTTACTCTACTCTGCTCTGCTCTGCTCTGCTCTGCTCCGCTCCGCTCCGCTCAGGTTCGCTAGGAGGTCCGCTCCGCGTCGCTCAGCCAGTCGGAGATGCCTTTGAATTCTGCCACGTGATCCGTCAACAGACAGTTCAGCCCATAATCCAGCGACGCGACTCGGCGCGGAATGGCGCGGAGTCAACGCGTGAAAATCGACCGCCGTCGCCGCGGGTGTCGACGACGTGGCGCCGCTACCTCGCCTAGCGCCGCACACAGTCAGACTTCAGGAGGAAAACTGACTCGCGCGACCCATTTCCCTGCCCCCTTTTTGCCCTTACCCTCCCCTTCGCTCCTCTTCGTCCCGTCCACGACCCCGTCTCCGTCCATCAACCCCCTTTGTGCCTATGTTTTTTTTTTCTCACGTTTACAACTGCGACCAGATCGTCGTGAACCTTGACACTCGAAACAACTGTTCGCAACGCCATTGTTTAACCTGTTCAAGGACACGGAGAGCGCCCACCGATAAGAAGATGGACCGTCTCCTTGAACGTTGTTAACCGGACTCGCCGATTAATAGTCTTTCTGTTAGTTAGTTAGCGTAGAATATAGATGTTCATACCATCGACAAACAAAACAAGTGTTCAAAAAGGTCTATTGCCGAGCGTATAGTATAGTAACCAGCATTTGGTTCATTGCACACCTTCATCTTAAAAATGCTTTATTAACCCCTTGTACTATAACATCGAGTCTAGCGATTGCAATCCCGCGGGACTAAGGGGATTTAGTTCTTCAATCTAATATATATATTTAATAAAGATACCAATTTTTTACTTAATGAGATAATCATCTTTAATCATGGTAGTCAAAATTTATTAACAAGATACAAACAAAATCTAAATCTACGTAAATTTAAATTAAAATAAATCTCTCTTTGGAAAACAAACTGTAATTGAAATATACATATACGTATATGTGTGTAATAATATGAAATATATTATATAATAATTCGTTATATCTTTTATATTAAAAGAAGGTATTTAAATTAAAAATTATGTAGCTGCAGGGAGGGAGACGAATCCCTGAACCACGTTTTATGGCAGTGCAACCTGTACGACGAGGAAAGGTTCAAATTAATGAATGATCTCAATAAATTAAACTTCCAGCTTCCAATGGATGTCGCAATACTGATAGCCAAACCTAATATCAAGGGTTGTCGCTACATGTTGTCATTTTTTAAGAGCTGTGGTCTTAAAGTTTAAGTTCATTAATATTTTAATTTTTTTTTCTCTCTCCTATACTGTTCCAATTGATCATATGTTTGTATTATAATATTTGTGTATTTCTAGTAATCCTATTCTGTTTTGTAATTTTTATATTCTGTTCTGTATGTAGCGTTTTTCAGTTTTGTAATCAGTTGTTCTTCAATGTTGAAATAAATCTCATATGAGATTTTCTATAATAATAAAAAAAGAAAAATTAAAAATTATTATATCAATAGCGAAGCTACGATATATGTATAATATTAATTGATGAGCAGTGGTTTCGCAGAACCGCGAAACAACGTATCATCGAAATAGTTCATCGTACGCGTCGTCATTCGCGAAAATTTTGTTTATACGCATAATCCCGTAAAATTTGCGGGATCCCGCATCACACCTATTTGAGAAATTCGAGATCAAGAAATGACGTTGGATTTGCGGGATTGCAATCCCTAATCGAGTCAGACTAATGACGAAGATGTCGAGCAGGATAAACTAAATATGTAAGATACGAATTTGATTTGGATTTTGAAGAAATTAATAAACCTTACATATTTAGTTGATCCTGCTCGACATATTCGTCGTTAGTCTGACTCGATGTTATAGTACAATGGGTTAATAATGCATTTTTAAGGTGAAGGTGTGCAATGAACCAAATGCTGGCACTATACGATCCGCTCGGTAATAATACTTTATTAACACTTGTTTTGTTTTTGTTGATGGTGTGAACATCTATATTCCAGTACATTGAGGAACACAAATAATAGAAAGGCTATTAATCGGCGAGTCCGGTTAATTCCGTTCAAGTACACGTTCCTCATCTTGATTATCATTATTATCATTATATATTATCAACTATGTTGTTGTTGTTAATATAATAAATATATTCATCCTTCTTTTTGCGAATTTTCGAGACATCAAAGAAAAGAAGTCCCCCTTGAAAGCTAAGAATCGGTATAAATAATTTCTTTTTTTGAGTTCTTAAATAAATCTTTGAATAGCAATAGTCTTTTGAGACTATCATTGAATCCTCGGCTAAACGGCGCCGTGGGTCCACCGCGACCTAGAGTATCGAAATCTCGATTTCGATCGGACATTGTCGGGATGACGATGCTGGCCGACCGTAGCCGAATTAATTATAAATAAACGTTCCGGTTTTGACGCGTGCCTGCTACGCGCGGGGTATTTTCGGATTCCATTCACCGATCCGCCGATTGTACCGTCATGGTTGATCGTGCAGACGGAATGGGAATAGGAACAGAGCCGTGTTCGATATTAATTACCCGGCTGGTGAGATCACGATGACCTCTTACATCCAACGAGGAGGCAGCTGATTCTATGTGAGAAAGCGTGTTGCCTTAACTCGCTAATAAAGACTCGGGAAGTGGAAACATTGTTTTCTACCTGTCGACAGCGATCGTTATCTTCAACGCTACCATTATAAATAATCCGCGTACTCGTACAGCTTGCCGATCGCTAATCGCGTCGCACAGTTACCACCTATCGACGTGTGTATTTGACAAATACGATAGGCTCGATTCAAAATTTATCAACTCGTCTGTGCAGCTCCCAGGTGTTCCACGGATTAACCGGTCTAAAAATATTCATTATTATCATACAGCGATTCAATCGTTCCGACCGGAACGGAATTCTCGAACGCTCAAAATAAAGTACGACTTTGTCTCGCGATTGCTGAGTCTGATGCTTTTAATTCGAGCGTAATCTCGAACCGATAATTCAGACCGGAGAACAATAAGACCGGAGTGTGCTTTAGTTGCTTCGGTAATCGGCAAAGATAACAACCACCGGTATATACCGGTTAGCAGAGTGTTCTTCTCGGTATCGATACGGTGTTTAAAACGGAGATTCCCCGGTTTCGCTGTAAGGCAGCCCGAGGTGGCCCTAGCGACCCTCTATATCGGTGGTGTGCAGAGTCGCGAGATTAAAACCTTCCCCTTCCCAATCTGTTGAGAGGTTACGCGTAAATAATTATATTCGAGAACGGTGGAAGAAATATATTTAAGCACGAGAAGACGTTGTCGGTGGTGTATACAAGACGGACGCGGGCGGTACGATTAGATCGAAACGCCTAAACGCGATGACAGCGGTACGTACCTTCGTACCTGAAGGAATCTGGTATTTCCCAATATACCTAGATTGTCGGGTTTCCACAAAATATCGTAACAGACCAAATGTTTTACCTTGACATAATCCTTGTACGATTTTCAAATTTTCTGTATGCTTCGAGATGTTTGATAGGTATGAAAGTATAGATGCACCTTCATCTTTCTTTTTAGTACATACGTGTACGTACATCATTGCAGATAATAATAATAATAATTAACTACATATAGTTACCCAAATGCAGCCACATTGTCTTGTGTCCCCACTCTACTTTCCCCTTCTACGACGCTATTTCCCACGTATCCGCCCGGGCCCGGTCACGTGATTCGTTTCGACTCTATCGTGCATGTGTCAGGTATGGATTGCGGTGAGATGACAAGAAGGTCCCAGGGAGGGGGCACAGAGGCAAGAGCGGTCTATCGTTCCGCATAGTAGTTACTAATTGTGTGTATTATCGCTTCGGCCAATCGAAGTCGCGCTCCTTCCAAACTAACCAATCATACGTCTCCGCATTTCTGCCAGGAACCTTCTTGTCATCTCGCCACAATACTGGCAGAGAGATAGTAATTGTTCCTCCGCAATTTCTGCTCCCTCTCCTCAACTGGGGACGCTGGCACGTTTGCCTCAATTAAGACAAAACCATCCCCACCATAGCGACGTTACCATGGAAAAAGGACGCGCTTCGCCTGTCACGTGTATCGTTGAGCGCTCACAACAAGGTCCCTGGCAGGAATGCGGAACGTAGGCAAGAATGCGTGCCCGATTGGTTAGCTTGGAATGAGCGCGCCTTCTATTGGCCGAAGCGGTAACACACACACTACTGCTATACAGAACGATAGACCCCTCTCTTGCCTCTGTGCCTTCTCGGGGACCTTCTTGTCAGCTCCCAGTAGTACCTACGAAGGTACATACGGTGGGGCAACGAAGACGCGAGACACCAGCGAACGCGACGAAGGTGCACGCTGCATGAAACACGGGTTGGTGGGGGAAGCAAGCGTTTGAGAGGTCCCAACCGTGCCCAGCACTGTTCTATGCACTCCACTTGTAGGTAGCCCAAGTTAGGTGTTCATGTTCCGCGTTTTCTTATGACGTCGCAATATACGATGACGGATCAATTAACATCGCGGAAAGGAAAAGGATGTCTTCATACGGAAGCTTGCGGAGCTTCGTGCACAAGGTTGAGTGTATTCTTAGCCGAGCGTAGTTTCAGGTCATTCGCAAAACGTTGCCACCGAGCACGCCGAACTTCTCCTTACTATCTTCTACCCATGTCACAAAATTGGCAGAGCATTCTCGAACGCGCATCTAGAAGGGATCAATGAATCGGAAGATTCTACGAATCGTAAAAAAAATCGGAATTGAAAGCGACCTCGATCGAACTCACCCAGATAAGGATCTCGAAGGATTGGTCAAATTTGCACGAAATTAAACAGAAACGGGATAGTGTACGGCGCGGCGCGGATGACGCAGCTCGAAATAAATCGCTTTAATTACAGAACCGGAGGGAAGCGTTATCAATCCTGTTATCAATCGCATCATCCAACTATAAATCGAACGTTATTATCTCTTTTTCTCGCGGAAAAGCTCGCAATTTCGAGTACGCCAGATAGTAACGCTTTCTCGAGGCAAGTTTTATCACGGTTTATCGCGACGCGGCTGCAAGCGGTAATCGACACTTTTGCTTTAATCGGGACACCGACGCAAGCCTACCTACAAACTAAGATGAAATGTCCCAACCTTCGACAGCATTTTCTGCTACCTTTAATCTTATCGGTTTAGATAAACAAAAATAATTTTTTAAGAATTTTAACATAAAATTCAGATTTTGTAAAGTAATATAAAATCCCAAAATAATAGTTTGGATTAACATTTTAATTGTACGAACAACAATAATTCTAACCTATAGTTGGACATATTAAATTGAATCTAAGCTAGTACCTGGACAGAAGTAAAGCCTATACCGAGACAAATTGAATTTACATGTAATTATATCTATAACATCGAACTTTATTAAATCTTTAACGATTTACATGTCAAAATATTATTATATTAAATTCTATCCTGTTTTATTTTCATTTTTTGTTGTAAAGCAAGCATTTCAAGAGACACATTACTTTCACTTAGACACATTATCTTTACTTTCATTAGTTGCTTAAGACCTTATCTTTTAGATTTTTAGATTTTTACCTTAATATCTTTAATTTGTCGTGTAATTGTCTTTTTTCTTTCGTGTAAATTTTTATCGATTATTCTTTTTCCTTTTTCAATTTTGTTCTTCTCTTTTTACAAGCTAATAGAAGACTAATTTAGTTAAATAATTTGCCATTTAAGTGTAAAAACGACGAGTTGATTTTAGTCGCAAACACGTGTTCGACTGAAGGCGTATGCACAGTCAGTACAAGCTAATAGCACTGTCCAACACCAAATTTGTTTCCCTATAACTGTTGGGTGTACCTTATAAAGTTTTTTACGCTGATTCCGAATCTTAAATTTTCTCCTACAATACAGTTTTTGAGAAACATGGCCTTGAAAAAAACCACATTTTTCAACTTTAAACAAATATTGTGATGTTATTATAAAAGATATTAAATTGTTCTTTACGGCAAATGATTCTGTAGACTTTCCCGAATACAGTGATATCCAGTATTAATACATTATGATCGTTTAAACATGTATAAACAATGATTAAAGATGGAGAGACGCCACTTTTGCACCATTTCTTGAGGATACTTTTCAGTTTATCCCAAAAAATAAGGGTCCAGCGGAAAATCGAACTATATCACGCGATAGAGCAGACTTTCATCTTGAAAAACCACCCTTTCAAATTTTCAACGTCAATGTTTTTTTCGAACCAGAAAGAAAAATATCGTCGTCCGACACGAGTTGCCGCCAGTGACACTCATCACTCGAACGGGCGATCGCCGCGCCGTATCCCGTCGAATGATCGCGCTCGTGGAAGAGCAACACTGGCGGCAACTCATGTCGAGCGAAGATATTTTGCACTCTGGTTCGGTAAAAACATCGATTTCGGAAACTTCAAACGGGGTTTCTCGAGATAAAAGTCTGCTCTATCGCGTGATATAGTTCAATTCTGCGCTGGACCCTTATTTTTTCCGATAAATTAAATAATATCCTCAAAAATCTGTGCAAAAATGGTGTCTTTCCGTCTTTAACGATTGTTTAAACATTCATAACGTATTAATATTGCATATCATTCTACTCGGAAAAGTCTACAGAATCTTTTGCTGCAAAGAACAATTCAGTATCTTTTATAATAACATCAGAATATTTGTTTAAAGTTGAAAAATGTGGTTTTCTTCAAGGCCATGTTTCTCAAAAACTGTACGTGTAGGAGAAAAATTAATGCCAGATTCGGAATCAGCGGAAAAAAACTCTATGAGGTACACCCAACAGTTATAGCGAAACATAAAAAAAGTTGAAATTTGTTGGACAGTGTAGTTGGACAGCTACTGCCACCGCTAGCTACCATATCAATTAAATTATATCTTTTTTTCTAATAAAAGTTCAAACTATAAAATAGACTATTTTGTATACTGTTTTCAGATAAACTTTGAATTTATTTATAAATTTCAATTGACGTCTTAATCAAATAATATTCACACCTACTTGCAGCTGATGCCTCAGAATATATGAAATAATTGTTTAATCTCTTAATTATTGGTTCTACTATAAACATTCAATTTTCCACAGATCACCATGATTCCACAGGCATCACTTCACATTGGCTTGTTCACATTTAGGGTATTTCGCCTCGTTCCTCTATGTTCGAGCTGAATCAGTTGGGCCCGGAGTCCGTTACAAGCCCATATTTACAACATTTCTATTATTTACAAGGGGTGTGCGGAATCGCGAAATTTCGGGTACCTGAGCCTAGGGTCAGGTAAGGCCGGGCGTAATCCCGTAAGTTTGTTCCAGCTATAAATATTTTCGAGCACCTGAGAATTTCATGTCCCAAGACTCAATCGAGGTCCGATACTTGTTCGGGGCCCGATATTTTTGATCAGGAACAAAATTTCTCAAACGGATCTTTTAATTTCAAAGCATTTTTCGCCGCACCATTTATAACAATTATTCATAATTGCAACAAATGAGCGGTGAGAAAATGAAATGCTTTCAAGATAAAAGATCAGTTCGAAAAATTATGTTTCGAATCAGATATCGGGTCCCCGCACATCCCTATTATTTATTTGAACGTTGGATCGAAAACTTTGATGCCAATCGCGACAGAAATCAGTTGTTGAAATGTAAAACGGTAACAGTTCAGATTCAAAGTTTCCAAGCGCCATTACCTAATTTGCGCAATACCAAAATAATTTGAATAAATTGCAAAGTGATCCATAAAACTGGGAATTGAAAACCCGCTCAGTCCGTCGATAAGAAATGAAAATATTTGTTCAACGGAAAATACGGATTCGGGTCAAGACGAACCCAGCCGTCGCACCGTGGTCTAACAGTCAGTTCTAGCGCGAATAAATTAAAAATACCAACTAACGTAAATCTGTTAAAATTTATACTTGTACGATAGTTTGATATGTACGCTACAATAACAAAAGCAAAATTAGTAAATCACATCACCGTATTATTGTTGGCAAGACTGTCAACATTCCAGTAACCACATTTGGTTTTTCTGCGTTAGTTAATTGTTACAAATTATAATCCCAAAATATCGAGTTCTTTCTTGAAGTGTACATAAATTGTGTTAGCATCTTGTTATATACGATATTATCGGTATGGCTGTAACTGGAAACGGTAGGTTTACGTTTCCTTCGCACACGTATGATATATTTTATGAACTGATACTTTTTAAGAAAAATTATTAGAACGTCTTAAGTTTTACAAAATTTGCACGCATTTGCACGCGTTGCGAAGTATTTTATTTGAAAGCTTACTTCGTCTCCATAAACGGCAAAGAGAAAACGCGACACCCCGCAATCCCATTATCATATTATTTTAATATTTTAGTAAACGTATCTACGATCACCCGCTTAGAGTTGTTCGAAGAATGGTTCAAATTGAAGAATTTGAAACGAAAGGATTGCGTTAGTGGATTACTAGAGGCTATTTTTACCGGAAGGAATGCGAGCGGATTCAATATCGAAGAAATTTTAGAGAACTTTGTGAAAAATATTGAGAAACGAAACAAGAAACAAGGACTTTAAATTTATAAGGGAACACAGAAGTAGGAAAGATTCTGCGGAACATACGTACATAGATTTGTTTAATTATTTTCTATTGTCTTCAGATCCAATTATATCCGAATTAGGTCTGCAGGAAAAATGTAGTAAAAAGTTACGTCTCGATCCCGAAGCTTTGCAGATGCTAAAAGCATCAAAAACTCGATCAAACACAAACTCCGACAGTGAATAATAATCTTTTATATTATATTTGTAAGACATAATTATTATATTAATAAACAAGTAGTCGATATTGTGAATTATGTTTTATTTACGTTACACAAAATGTAAATTTTTTCCTCGCACAATAATTAATTCGCGCTAGAACTGACTTTTAGACCACAGTGCGTCGCTTGCCGGAAACCCCAGCTCCCGAGGACCGACGAGCAAACATTTTGGCCAACCGATAACTCTCTCGCGTACTCACCTGGCCTCTCCTATCGGCGTCGTTCATGCGAATCGGAAACAAAGTACGGTAACGTCGAAAGGGATCGCGGTATATCGGGACGGTCTGGTTTGCGTTTGCGATAAAGATTGTTCCGACAAAAAAGAAAAAAGATGGCCGTCAGTCAACCTGCGTTCGGAACACTTCGTGTGCTTCTTGAGCGAGTTCGAACGGCGTCGCACCTGCTCAAAAGTTATTCAATTAACGCTCGAACGTTTATCGGACCCGCGTTGCTGTTGACAGCTCGCGACTTCGGAGTTGTCAACGGGTCCGAGAGAGCTTTTCTGCGTCGAATCGAAGCTCCGTTCTAACTCGAACGCTACAATATCTTCGGCGTTCGAATTCGGAAGCATTCACAAAATTTTGTGAGAAATGTTTTAGACAAACATTTTTCCTGGCGTTTGAATTTTCCTGGACAACCGGCCGTCAGGCGACTGCTATACAGGGCGTCTCAAAATTCCTTCAACGTCCGGAAATGGGAGGTTCCTGAGATCATTTGAAGCCACATTTTCCTTTGCAAAAATGGCGTCCGCGGGTTTGTTAAGAACTGCGTCTCCTAGACAGACGACACTAGCGCGTGACAGCACACAGTCACCACAGTACACTCGCACACCGCTAGATCACGTATACGTACGCGAGGATTGCAAGGGTCCGGGATTCCACTCCTGATTTCTCAATAATGCAAAGACGGGGTATCTTAGCGGTCAAAATGGCTAGATGAAAAAGATCAATCTAGGGGGCTATTTGTCTCGTAGACAAGAACATGACTAGTTAACAAGGTGGTTAACGTGGTTTCGACAAGAGAATTGCTGACACGGAGCCTTGTCAACATCCCGGGCAAGGATTGGAAGGAAGAGGCTCCTCGGCCTTAGCCGTGCGGTTTTTGTTTTGTTACTTTTACTTTTCCGCAAGTCTATAAAGAAAAAAAAGAGGGGCTATTTGCCTCAAAAGTCCTACTTTTACGTTTACGACGCGTAATTCTCATTATTCGGCAGCATCTCGACAGCCACGATAGGCGGCAGCACCGTCGCCTCTCCGTTGCTTCTCGTGGCTCCGCGACATGCTGTCGAATAATGAGAATTACGCGCTGCACACGTAAAAGTAGGACTTTCGAGGCAAATAGCTCCCTAGATTGATCTTTCATCTAGCGATTTTGACTACCGAGGAACCCCGTATTTGTATTATTAAGAAATCAGGAGTGGAATCTTGAGACACCCTGTAGATCTCGCAAACACGTCGCATTCGAAACGAGCCGAGGCACGACTACAAATTGTCGATTATTATAATTACCGTCTTTTACCGTTCATTATTTGCTTATGCAGATGACGCGATAATGAATTTCGTGCACGCCGATGACTACTTTGTCCTATTAGTTTCGCATAAATTTCCGTAGAACGATAGCGAGTTTCGCTTGCACGAGCAAAGAAATACCCGAGCACCCGAACTAACTCGTAAACCCGTCGGGAGGAATTTAAACGGGAATAATGGAACTTCTTTCGAACTGGTCCCGGAACTAACGAAAGTTGCCGACCGTATTTTCAATGGAACTACAAACCGTCGTTCGTTTCGTTCCCCGCAACACGACGTACAACTATCTAATTTGCTAATCGTCCGTTGTCATTGTGCCGAAGCAGTGGCGACTCAAGTCGAGTGGAGGCCTCAAGCCATAAAAATTTTGGGGCCCTCAAGCTCAAGTTAGAAATAAAAGTTGCAAGAAAACTCTCATCAACTCATTAACAACCAGAAAAATAGAAAAATAGAAAAATAGAAAAAATGAATGCTGCGAAAGTCGGGGCCCCATGAATTCCCGGGGCTCTACGCGGCCGCTTAGTCCGCTTACCGTTAAACCGGCCATTGAAATATTCATATATTTGTGTGAGAAATATCAAATAAGGGAACGTCGAGAGTGGGCAGCGTGCGGCTCGACAGCGCGACGCGTATCCGTCCAGGGGAAAACCTTGAGCACCTAAGGGTGCAGGCTGTGGCGGTTGACGTCAAGTGGAGGCTCCAAGCCATAAAAATTTTGGGGCACTCAAACTCAAGTTAGAAATAGAAGCTGCAAGAAAACTCTCACAAACTTATTAACAAAACAGAAAAGTAGAAAATGAATGCCGCCAAATTCCGTTTAGTCCGCTTACGGACGAATTCAAAGCAGCGTTCAACTTTTATGAGGTTCGCCGTACCTAGTCTGTGTCGCCATTACACTGATTTTACAACATACAGAACGAATTTCATATTTGAAATAATCTGGCACAGCGGTGGCCAACTTCTGTATGCAGGGTGTCCCAAAGATGTTGTACTTCCTTGAAAGGGATGATTCCAGAGGTTATTTGAAGCTATTTTGTTTCTGTACAACAATCAACGAAATTACAGACCAATCACGGCGCGACTACGGGTGACCGACAGTTCGGCTCAATACGAACGAAAACGCGGAAAACATTTTCGTAAAGGAAAAATTATTTCAGATGACTTTAGGAATCACCCTTCTCAAGGAAATGCAACATTTTTGGCACACGCTGTACACGATCGACTTTTTTCCTGAAAAATGGGTCGCGATTTACCTACTCTTGTCGCGCGACTAAAAGGGAGGGTAACTGTTTTTCACCTGAATTCGTGCTCTCTCTCCTTATCTGGTGACATTGCTGCTAGGGACTTCTTGTCATCTCACCACAATATACAAGACCATTCCATTTGCAACTTTTCTAGTACTTCCCACCGTTTTAAGAATCCATTAAATTCGAAGAAATTTCAGCAATTAGCACGTATAGAATTTCTAGTCGAAGAAAAATAAGCCGAATCGGTTGGGGATCTAGCTCGTTGTTCTTTGTTCCCAGGGTTTTCATAATTAGTGGTAGTGCCCGGGGCCAGGAGATGCGTATCTTTCGGCGGCCGCTAATTGTTTGACACCGAATCAACGTCGCGTTTACATTTCGAATAGTATTATCCGGCTAACGGGTAGCGGATAACCGACAACCGACAACGGATAACGAGGCGTCTAGGCGTCCGCAGCCTAGCAGGCGCTCGTAACTCGCGATTAACCGCGAGCTTAGCGATTTCTCACATTTAATTAGCTGGAGATCGTGTCTCTAATGGCTGCGGGGTCGTCCAGTGGGGGATTTGAACGCCTTCAATTGGAGGAATTAATAACAACAAAGAGGGGAAAAAGGGGGCACAGGACTCGGCAGAGAATGTCTGATAAGCGGAGGGGGCAGAATTCCGTTTGAAGACCGACCGATAAGCGAGGATCCAGGCATTTCCTGTTCCCTCTCTCTTTCTCTCTCTCTTCTTCGTCCTTTCTTTCTTTCTCGCTCTAGCTCTTTCTCCTTCTTGAGCCTTCTCCTCGGCTCACAGCTGTTCCGCGACGGTTCGTCCAGAAGCTTAGGTTGTTGTTATTGGCGGATGGTGTTGGCCCTCGCGAACCCGTTTACCCGAGAGGGGGGACCGGTTTATGCGGTTCACATCCGAGTACTTTCTCCGTGACAATAACAATGCACTTTGTGCCTCGATAATGCACCGATCGCACCAGCCTGCAACCGGAATGACTCGAGCGTTCGCTCCTCTGCCATTTTCTTTTCTTTTCTTTTCTTTTCTTTCCTTCATTTACGCCGCGGATCGTGATTCTCGTGCAACGCGTCCCGGGTGCATTGTACTCTAGCAACCGGACAGATCAGCTTGAAAATGCCGATCGAACCGGCTGCTCGAAAAGTCACTGATCGGAGAAAGCTTCCGTTTCGGTTTCAATCTTCCGCTTATTTATATCGAACGACTTTCAAGAAAATTAACTAAACCAGTAGTTTTTAACCGGTGTATCGCGGAACAAAATTTAAAAATCAGTGAAACTCTAGCTTGGTTTTTCAACGTCAACGAATATTAAGACGAAGAAACGTGGAAGGCTGACAGATATAGAAGAGGAAATGAAAGTAGCTATTTCACACATAAGACCAGATATTGGAAACATTTGTAAAAATTATCTGGCCCAAGCTCCCATTAAAAAAATTGTGATAATTTTCTTTACCTAATTTAATTTACTGATTGTCATCTTCTATCGATTGGTATGTAACCTGTTATGTATATGATTTTTATCGATTATGCAATATAAAGAAATATACATATGTTTTATTTTGTGTTCCTCCAGAATCTTGTAAAATTGTAAGTGTTCCGTGATTCTGCAAAGGTTAAGAACCACTGAACTAAAGACTTTAATAGGAGGTTCCCCCCTCTGATTTATTATTCCTCCACTAATATTAAAATTTTCTATGAATCATTTTTACCCCTTAAATGATTTCTATAAAATATCCCTTATTAAATTTAATTACTATATAAGCTATCCTTCAGATTCAAACATAAAACGAATGAAATTTTGATATTATTCCTCCACTGATATTGAAATTTTCTATATAATCGTGTTTACCCCCTCCCCCCAAAATAATTTCAATAAAAAATTCCTTAATAAATTGAATTACTATATAAATCATCATTAAAATTCAAATATAAAATCCTCCACTAATTTATACTATTTTCTCTGTATGAAACTATTGTTACTCCGTAAATAATTCCAATAAAACATTCCTTAATAAATTTAATAACTATATAAATGATCATTACAATTCAAATATAAAATCAATGAAATTTTAATATTATTCTTCTACTAATTTATACTATTTTCTCTCTACGAAACCATTGTTACTCCG
>CM052191.1:671581-717527 GCA_028455805.1 Lasioglossum figueresi | reverse complement strand
GGAACTAGAATCTAACTAGATTTTAGGCCGAAAATGGGTTTGCGGGAATCAATTTTTTGTTTTTATTTGAACAAATTTTTGGCTGGGTGAGTGCTCATTCTAAAGAGGAAGGGGTTAAATGCACCGCGCTGAACTCATGATTTAACGAGATTATGTTTATATGTAATAAATATGAGTGTCCAAAGCAGGGAAAAAATCGAGAAAACACCGACAGATTCCAATGTATTTTCCAGTCTCTAAAAGACTTTTCTCGTTAAATCGTGAGTTGAGCGTGGTGCATTAAAGTTCCTCCATCAAATAAACCTTTGCGCAGCTCAAAATATGCTCGTACGAGAATAAAAAATCGATTCCCTTGATTGTATTCGCATAACAGAGATTTCCCCATATTACGTTCATGACAGTCATCAGACGGAAGTCCTCACTGATGCAGAGCCAGTCTAGATCCAATTTTAATTCAGCTAGTTAGACGAGATGGCGCCTAGTTAGGACTGTCAACGTGGAATCGTAGCAACAAAAATATAAAGAGCTTGAATCCACTCGGATCCATTAATAGCAATAAAGATACTAATAAAAAAAAGAAAAAAACGTGGAATCATAGGAAAACTGAAGCGTTAGGTTGATACGTATGTATGTTTATCAGTGTTAGCACAAAAAAAATACTTTTTTCCTGTACAGAGGTAGGTAACACGTATAAATACTCTAAAATCTGAAATTTACATTGGTGTCCTTCTTCACTTCGACTGCTTTTCAATTTCAATTAGAAAAACAATTATGTATATAATGATACAGCTTCTTAGAATTTGGTGACTTTTTTACAACATATAAATGCGTTTATTAATCATTGTAGTTATATATATATATATATATATGTGTTATACCTGTATTGCCCAAAAGCAGTCATTTTGACTACTTGGGAAATTTTAAATAATCAAATGACTCTTATTATTGACTCGAGTAAATTTCTTATATGGCCAGTTCGGCTCTGGATTGGAATAACAGTTTATATTTTCTTGATTACCGTCACACGATAACATACAAGTTCATGATAAATTGTCGATTCGAGCATATACTTGATAAGTTGCAGTTGTTCGATAACTAAAGTAGTACTTGTTATTCGAATCTTTATGCCAGACCTGCCCACGCGCCTCGTTCCCCTTGAACGCGCAATGTGTGACTGTAAATAATATAAACAATATAAAAAATATTAAAAATTAATTTTAAACAAATTTCTTTACACATTAGTTGTTCTTTCGCAATGCAGTCATTTTGACTGCTTTGGGGCAATATAGGTATATACTAAGTTTCAGTCTTTCTAGTGTTAAGGGTTAAAAAACGAGTTAAGAATTGAGTGAACAAGCGTTCCGTAGAATGCAGAAGAAGAGCGGAAAATGACTGATTCGGTTCGACCGCCTGTAGGAGGTTGAAGTAAACAGCGGCGACTGTCTTCATGGTCGGCCGTTCGAGGATTAAACGGTAAATCGTGCATGAATCACGGCAGACAATGCAACAGTGTACACTGTATTGTATAGTGTAGGCGTAGGACCGTAGGACCTCCTCGGGTAGCTACTCGTCGTGCGAACTAGTGTCGCTTGCGAATCATCTTCTCTGGTTTTCACCGCTATTAGGCGTATTGTTATCGCATAAAGGACCCTGAAGCAGGCCTGTCGGTCCGGTCGGTCGTTCGTTCGTGACCCAGTACGGAAGGAACGGTCGCCTTGTCTAGTCTTGCCTCGTCGTCGAAGAAATACCGTTGGAACCTTTTGTTTCCCACTTTTCCAACTTTTCTCCCGTAGCTACCTGACCAACCAATTTCACGAGTCGCCGGTTATTGTTCGCGCGACCGAATCACTATTATTTATCCTCCTTCCAAGTAGAATCGCGGAAAATTCAGTTCAACCCTCCACCGGATCAATCTCGGACGCAACAACATCTACAAGAATACGTATATACAGTCAGGGACAAAAATAAATAGACAGTTAGTGGAAATAGGTAAAAATGAAGTTTAGTCGAATTAACATGACTGTTATAAACTTAAATTTTATTTACCATATACTCTTATACCGTATAGATTATTTAACGAACAATTGAAGTTCATATTTACATCTTTGTATAAGCACGCCGTGCCATAACGAAAACGTCAGCGAAATGCGTAATAAACGAAACATATAACAAAATTAGTACTTGGTATTGCCGCCTTTTGCACGTATTACAGCTTCCAAACGTCGAGGAATACCTTGTATCAACTTTTCAATATAATCGTTACTAATTTTTTCATATTCGGACTGTAACCTTTTGAAAAAATCGACCTTATTATTTCGCTGGTCCAATGGAAGTTTTGCGTCCGGTAAACTCCACAAGTTCTCAATAGGATTCAAATCAGGGCTCTGGGCTGACCATTCGAGCAATTTAATATTGGAATCTTTAAAAAAATTTGTAGTTTTCTCAGCAGTGTGCTTAGGGTCATTGTCTCGTTGAAAGACAAATTCGTCGTCGCAACCCATTTTTACCACTGCTTCTTCTAAATTTTCATTTAGTATATTAATATACTTATCTGCATTCGTAATGCAGTCAATTTGAACTAACGTACCAATTCCGTTTTGCGAGAAGCACCCCCGCACCATTAACGATCCACCGCCAAATTTGACTGTGGGTGTAATAAATGGTCTTTTATACGCTTCATGTTTTTTTTCTCCAGACTTTGTGCTTCTTTTTTAATTGCCGCAACTCAAATTTACTTTCGTCGCTCCAAATGACATTTTTCCAGAATACCAGTGGCATATTCACATATTTTTTTGCAAACGCTAAACGTTTTCTCATATTTCTTTAATTAATATGTGGCTTACGTCTAGCCTTGCAGCATTTTAAACCAGCTTCGCGCAGTCTTCGTTTTATTGTTTTTGTTAAAACATTTAATTCCGCTATTTCTGCGATACTTCTTGCTGCAATCGTTGGATCTTATCGACTTGTACGAAAAATCCGACGGTCTTCTTGTACGGTGGTACAGCGTTTGCGTCCACGACTTCTTAAATTTTTCACGGTCCTGTGCACTACACACATTTTATAAATTTTTTCTACTGCACTTTTAGATACGTTGTACTTCCAGGCTATTACGCGGTAACTTAACTTCTTACAGCAGTCCGATACAATTAAATGGCGAATTTGATATGAAATTTCTTTCGTTTCTGGCATTCTGCAATTATTGTATAAATGTTCTTACTTGTACGATACCTGAATTGGTATTAATAAGATTGATGGAGATCGCTGCATGTAAGCGTGACCTGTGCCTAGTGTTCGTATACATTTCTTACCTCGCAATAACATTACAACCGAGTGTCCACTTATTTTTGTCCCCCGATAAATAGCTGACATTTTCGTTATGGCACGGCGTGTTTACACAAAGATGTAAATATGAACTTCAATTATTCGTTAAATAATCTATACGCTATAAGGATATATAATAAATAAAACTCAAGTTTATAACAGTCATGTTAATTCGACTAAACTTCATTTTTTACCTATTTCCACTAACTGTCCACTTAATTTTGTCCCTGACTGTATGTACTACTAGATTTTATTATCGACCACGCATTGGTGAAATTATCTGCCCGTAAATATCGTTCTCCACGGAGTCGCGATAATCTGTCAAAGTGGATTTACAATTCATGAAATACTTACGGTGTACGACGTTCAACCTTGGATTGGATTGAATGTTGACAAATGTTTTCGCGTGATTTTATTCATCCTGATTTCTTGTAAGATAGAATACAGATATCACACCGAGTCCCACGTGAACTTCGAAGATTTCCCAGTGACAAAAACGATTTGCGGGTTGAGAGCGAAATATTTCAGTTCGAGGCAAAGTCGAGGAATTCGATCCGCGAATGATTGAGAAGCGTGTATTCGCACGGAGCGGAGCGAATCGTATCGGGAAGAGTTCCACGGTGGCACGATATCGCGTATTAAACCGCAACATCGGATATCACGTTGCCTCTGCAAGATCTCGGAGCGTTGCAATGCAAATTTATGTCGTAGACGGGTCTCGGCGCGGCCCAACAAAAAAACGAAAAACTACGTCAATCTCGTGGAAGTACCTTCTCGGCGTCGGCATCTTCCGAGCGACTTATCTAGTTTAGGCTATAACTTCGCGTAACTTCTCTGTTTAGTCGGTGAACCGCACGCCATGCATCACTCCCGCCGGAAGGACTGCGTTCTAGGCGAGAAATGGGCCTCGACTTTGCTGGAATGTTTTCAACGAGCAACAGTTTCGGACACGAGTGCGATCAAAATTGTCAATCATCGCTGACCTAACCCTTGTCCTGACCTAGAAATCACCCGACTCGTCGCACAGTGGGGTATTTGACCCGAAAAGTCGGAAAAACTATTTTAGCGTTACTTTGGGCTCGAGGTCATATCATAAAATCCAAAATGCATTTTAACCCGTTGCCGTATCATTTTCATTACTGTTACAGTGATTAAAACGTCTTTATCCCGAAAAATGTCGTAGAACGTCGTTTATTTTAATGCTTCAAAATTGATTACTAGACTGCGGATCTTTATGCAAAATAAAAATTGCTTGCATCAATTGCAAGTGATTGGAGCCACGTAAACAGTTTATTCTTACCTTAATAATTTTAACAAGATGAGAAAAATAGTATAGCACTCTTAGATCTTTGTAACCTTTCTACTGTGTTTTACGTTGCTATTCATTCATTTTTCCCATAAATGCATAAAATCCGCAGTCTATTGATTACAAACGAAACAAATTTTGTAACATTTTTAGAGGAACATTAACAAATTGTTGAAAGAAATGTAGTAAACGGGTACCCGGTTGACTACAGAAGGGTTAATTTTCATCAGGAAACATACGCTGCGACTGTTGTTCCTCGCTTCTACATACTTAAATTAGTTACAAATCTTCAATCTGTGCAAGTCTAGTCGACCATAGACCTTTATCGAAAGTAATGATACCAGAAAGAGCGCCCGATATTACCGAATAGTATAACAAAACCGTAAATGAAGTTCTATAATCGTAAAAAAACTTATAGAATGGTTGATTATATTCAAATATCAATAACTATAATAATTAAGATGACAACTAAATTAAATCTTTGCGATAAATGCTCTGTATACCTACTTGAAAGCTTCTGGAATGTAAGAATTTACACGATATCCTTAAAACGCCTGAAAATCGCTAATGAACGAACGCTGTTTACCAGACTGTTAGACTGTTTGAGAACGCGTGCTATAAAATCTCTTGACTTTCGATGAAGCAGAGTACTTCACCGGTGTACGAATAAGAAAAAAACCAAAACTGAATACATACTTATTCTTCAGACCTTTAACTACGTCGAACAGTAAAAATTACCAAATACCTTACTGTGTGAAAAGTTTGAGCTTATCGGGTTTAAGTAGAGTGACTAAACGAATTTCACGTAACGAGGTTCGTGTTACAAAAATGATGGCACGGGTCATAAATAACCCGACGTTAGTCATCCGCGTCGTTATTAGGCGGTCGGAGCATGGCGGTGGCTTCGTAAACACGGCAGATTGTTTTTGGGTAATACTGCGCTGGAGTTATTTAACCGGCAAATTCATAGCTTTTTCATTAATTATTTTGTAGCGAGCGTCCGTTCAACGAAAAATTGTTCAATGAGAACTCCTCCGGTAAATATTCGAATCTGCATGGTCGTACTACAGTTCCTATGCAGCTTCGCCCCTCCCCCTCCCCCTCCTTCCTCCACTCTGCCCTTTGTTAATTAAGCATCGCAATGGGGAGGAGGGGGGTTAAAAAGTTAATAAATTAATCCGGTCGAATCAACGCAGCAAAAGTTAAACGCTGACCCCTTTAATCGCACGAGCTGGCAATTCCGCCTAATTGGTTTTTATTACTCTTCTCGAATAATATTTCTGTCTGGTTGAACAACCACTTACATCGTATCGGATAATGAAATTTTACGGATCTGTCTCTTTTTAGCTGTGCGAGCATCGATTTAATCGAATGCAATTTCTTATTAAAAAATATTCATTGCGCCGCCGTCGAACAACAAACGTCGGCAACAGATTTTGTAAACAAACCCAACCTGATCTTGTTTTGGCCGTCGACAAATTAAGTTCGTGCATCGCAAAACGAATGTTTATGAACGTGGCTGTTTTCGTACAGAAATGTACGATGAAGATCGAAACGTATCGACATCTTTGGAAGTAGTTGAAGGTAAATACGAAATAACCCCCGCTCAACAGCATGTAGACACCTTTTATGAAATTTTCCAGGTATAATTTGTACTTATGAAAAATAAAAATGATTTGTTGGTAACTAATCAAAATTTTTTTTATTTAATAATGTCCTCGAGTTGAGACGTTCTTAAGTTCTTTTAATTTTTCTGTTTGAAATTTCAGTCATCCATTTTTCCATGTATAAATGCATTAAATTTAGTAACGATGTGGAGTACTAACGAAGTTGATATTATCAACGTTTAATTGTAACGGATTCAGAGATGGTTGAATCAGTTATTGTTCGTGATATTTTTATGTACTCTATCGTGGTTCACTGTGCGCTGTAAACGTCTCAAACAAGTGTCCGCATACTTTTGAGCAGGGGTGTACAAGCATAGGTATTTTTCTTCTAATTTCTAAAAAATGTTACGTATAATGTCCCATTTGAGAAAGGTTCAGCGAAATGTGTGTAATATTACTGGAAACAAACCGAGCTAGCTGGGGCTTATGCGTCTATAGGTTATGATGGCGACGAGGACAACGGACAGCGGTGAATGGAGGCCATAAACCCGGCGAAAAAACGAGCAAAAGGAGAAGAACGAGCCGAGTACAAATCTCGGAGCGCTCCGCTGGAAACGGTCGGTTTTCTATAAACAAAAATCTCGTTCTCTCGCGCGACCCGTGATTATCTCGAGGACGACAAATTCTCGAGGGACTAAGGGCCGTAAACGTTGAACCGCGTTAATGCGGCCGCCGCGCCGTGCTGCGCCGAGCAGAGCAGAGCAGAGCAGAGCAGAGCAGAGCAAAGCAGAGGAAAGCAGAGTTGAGCTGAGCCGGTTCTCGTAACAGAGTGTAAAAACTGTTGGCACGAGCGACAGCAGCAGAGAAGAAAAAAAACGACTATGCGCGTAGGTTAGCGGAGGCCTGCACGCGCGCAACAAACTGCCGACGATTTTCTCCGTCGACACATAACGCCACCAGTGACAGGTGAGCCACCACCGTAAGCTGGTCCAACACCGACTCTTTGCTATCGAACTACAAAAAAAAAAGTTCTCGAACGTCAATTTCCCTTCGAGACATCATTCAACTATTCATAATACTTTTCACATCGAACTGTCAACGCGTCCCAGCCCCATTGCTCGTCGCCTATTGGAAAGCAGTCCGCGGGATTAAGAACGGAAAACTATCCCTAGACGGTATCTAGTGCAATTCCAATGCGTCTCGAGTTACCATTCAACCTAACCCTCTAATCTATGACGGTAACCGCATCGACAAGGAAAAATCGACTTTTTAAACGACTCACTCCGACGATGCTAATCTATTGCTTATCCATTCGAACTAGACACGATAGTCATTCCCTGTTTTTGCTATAGGTAGCGAAACTTGCTAGAAACAAAGCATAGAGTCCAGAAATGCTCTTCGATCAAATGATCGTGTCGTTAACGGATCACATAACAGTTCTAGCAATTCGCGTAAACAATGCTCCTATATGGTGTTCCATACATCCGACCAAACCTGCATGAAATGTTATTCCGTGGTTTCTAGAATGAGAGATAGAGACACGGTGCACTAATTATTTCGAGCAGGGTGGTGTAACAAGTTTCGAAGGTTACGCTGATTTTAGGTTTTAAAGCCTAACTAGATCGGCGTTTCTCGAACTTTTTTTATGGCATGACCGAGTTTTCAAAACTTGATTACGACCTTTCCTAAAGGAAAGAAGTATCGGACACAACGGTTGTTATTTTTTATATTCGAAATTGCTTATGCCACAACGAGCAAAATAAATATTTATGTTGCGGTTCCCACTTCGCGCCCCACTCTTCTAGATCATTCACGGCGACTGTTGACGTTCATCGAGACTCGTAAATCAATTTCTAATCGACCTCGAGTAAGATCAATTTTGGAGTTTGCACGCGTCGAGATCTTTCTTTTTATTCGATGATTAGCATTCCTTCCGAGTGCCATAGAAACGACGCAAGGTATCGAATTTAACCGACGCAAAGTAAACATCGAAACTCGAGATGTAAACAGTGACGGAAGGAAAATAATCATAGCAGCGCGCACTCTATCGATATCACGTAACCCGTGTAACACGACGACACCGTGCGCGCGGAATAATACTTTCGTGCGAATGCCTGTTCGCTTGCAAACAATACGAAAATTCCAACTAGAGAGAGAGAGAGAGATAAACCTATAACCTGTTAATCGGGTCCACCGTCAAACACGTGTACAGGGTGGTCCACCTAAGTATCTCCTTTATTTTTGATGATGTAACAAATGTTTGCAATGTAAATGATATTTTTCTCTCAATCTTTCTTCTCCGGAGTTTTCAAGGTTATCGATACTTTTTTCCGTGTTAATGTATATCTGTTCCCTTGCATATTCTACTCGACATTAAAACGTATTTAGAAATATTAATAACACGACCTTGAAGTAACCTTTGATTTCTAAAATCGAAATTAGATACGATATTTATTTCGATCGATTCATTATTATTAAGTCTGAAAGCTTAATTACTAATAAATTTCCAAGCCATCTGACACTTACTTTTTAAGTTACCCTTAAGGGTACAAAACGACGTCCTTCCACAGACATGCATTGTCTAAAACGATCGATGACAGATTGTAATGATTTTTCGATGGAAGTCAGAGTTCGCTTCAAGGTCGTGTTATTAATATCTCTGAATGCGTTTTAATGTCAGCTAGAATGTGCAAGGAAAAAAAATATACATTTACAAGCAAAAAAAATCGATGACCTTGAAAACTCCGGGAAAAACGACCTTGAGAACAAAATAAAATTTGCAGAGCATTCACCTTCTGATACCAATTCAAATCACAATAAAGGAGATATTTAGGTGGCTCCATTTAGGTGTACCACCCTGTAGATACATTATACATTACACAACAACAATGATGCTAATTTCGAAGGAACCGTCCGCAGAGTAACTGATAACAATAACGATGCAGAACCGATACAAAAACAACACCGAATTCACTGGTAACACTGGCAACGTTTATCATATCACAATTATTCGAATGCAATTAGGGGAATGCTTTCCTCGTTCGAAGAAATCGCGTGGGACAACAGAGCAGCTATCGATTGCCGAAATATTTCTAGAAAATCACTGGACTCGAATATCGGTGGTGGTATTTATTTTTCCGGAGCTTCTGCACTCGACGTTGAAACGTTTCCGATCGGTCGAGACACCCTGTAGACTCGGGGAATAAAAAAGAACGGTACCGGGTATCACGTAATCCGCGGATAGTCCGTCGTGTAACGTGCAGAAGATCGGGGGGAAGGGTCGATGGTACGGTTGGCAAAAGGTTAGATAGGTTGGCTTCTCACCTCGAGTTCCTCGTAGGTGCGGAAGGCGAGTATGGCGAAGCCGTCGATAATGTCCTCCTCGAAGGGAGGCTCCTTCTGGTTGGCAGCCGCGAGGGAAGACTTCTTGCGAGGCCTCGGGGGTCGCGGTGGCCTGGGCGGTCGGGAATGGCTGTCACGCGGGTGACCGGTCCTGGCGAGTCCGAGACCGAGTCCGGTGGCGGGTTCCTCGTCCTCGCCGCTGTGGCTGTCTTCCTCATCGTTGTTGGCAGGCCGTTGCCTGGTCTGTTGTTGTTGTTGTTGTTGTTGCTGTTGTTGCTGGTGCTGTTGCTTCGCGGAGGCTAGGCTCTCCCTCTGCGCTAGCATACGCTGGGCCCGTTCTCGCCTCCGGTTCCTCTGGTTCCGTTGCTTCGCCTCGATCTCCATCTCGTGGTAGTCCGTCGTCGGCGCCTGTTCACCCGTGGCAGCGCACCGCGGTCGCTTCGTTACGTGGGCTCGCGAGTTTGCTCGCCCGCGGGTCGTCTGCGCTTCACCTCGCCTCACCTCACCTCACCTCACTTCGCCTCAACGGGAGAGAGAGAGAGAGAACGAGAACCCTCACCAGATTCGTGTCCACGACTCGATGCTCGTAGCACCCGTGAGAAACGGTGGATCCGGACACTGTGACGACGCCGGTGACGACCACGACCACGACCACGACCACGACCACGACCACGACCACTGGAACGATGACAACGGTCGTGTCGCGGTATCGTCGACCATTCTACTACGCTCCTCTTTAATGCTTCTTTGGAAGAACGAGCGCGCGAGCGAAACGGATTATTATACCGATGGAGGGACCGAGAAAACACAGGAGCAACAGAGACGGACAAACAGAAAAGGACAACGGTGGAATGGAAAAAGAGAGAAAACGAGAATAAGTGAATAAGACAGACAGAGAGGTGGGGAGGAGAGGTGGCGGTGCTCGGAGACTGAGCGAGAACGTGCGAGGGAGAGAGTGAGTGAGAGAGAGAGAGAGAGACCGAGACAGAGAGTAGGGAGGAGGGGAGCGCGAGTAAGAGAGCACACACTGCCTTCGGATATACAACACTCTCACGGGACGTTTACCGACGGGACACACAGCCACGCATGCCACACCACTGGGCCCCCGCCGTCGTTGTCTTTCTTCGTCTTCGTTTTCGTCTTCGTCGTAGTCCTCGTCTTCGTCGTCGTTCCTGTCGATGATCCGTTCACCTTTCGTTCCTTTTCGTTTCTTTGCTTCTCCTTCCCGAGAATTGTAGGGGGATATATTGTTATACGCTCTTGTCCGTCGAGATCTGGTGCACGGACGAGAAAATTCTCGTCAGCGGAAAGACGTTCACAGGCGGTCACACGGTGTCACCATCGATCGCACTGCCGAAGGAAGAGGAGAGAGTCCGGTGCGTGGCGAGGAGGCACGCGAAACACGCACGCAGGGCGGACAGACGGAGAGCGAGCGAGCGAGCCAGCGACACACGACCGAGAGAAACGGAGAGGGATGGTAAGAGAGACACTGGCACCGTACGAACGAATCAACCAACCAGCCAACTAGCCAACTATCCAACGAGCGAACGAACGGAGCACTAGGTAAAATCGTTGAGAAAAAACACAATAATCACGAAGAAATCACAGGCACCCTCCAACAGATACGTTCGTATTCCAATATATCGGCTGTTCGAGTCGTTTCTTTTTCCCCATGATCGCTATTAGTATCGCCGTTCTCGTTCCTGTCCTCGTCGGCCTCCTCGTCATTCTTCCTTTTTCTCTTCTTCCTCTCCTTCGTTTCCTTCTCCTCTTCCTCCACGTCGTCGTCCTCGACAACGTTCGACTACGACTCTGACTCCAATTGGAACTCGGATTCCAGCAGCACCAGCACCACCAACACTGCCGGCTTCCCCGAACTGTCCCGTCACCCTCTTCTGACCGACACCGAATCCACCGATCGAACGGAAACTGTCGCGTATTATCGCCGCGGGCTGGTGACTCGATGAGCCACCGTCGCTGGATGCACCCTAAGAGGGTACGAAGCACACCGATTGTTTGGAATGGCGGATCGAACGGGCAGCACACACGGTTGCCGCATCGTGTGGTAAAAATGGCCGCGACCTGCCCACACCGTGCTCGCGGCCTCGCACCACCTCTTCGCCGCGCGTCGCCGTCACGGGACGATGACGCGTATACCGCACTGCCACCGATACATCCTCGATTTCCAGCCACGGACACCAGCTAGGGAAACCGATCGACCAATCTAGCACACGCCCCGAATCTAGCGTGTACGACGACGCGATTTATTCTCTGTGCGCTGCTGCTGCCTGCCTGCCTGCCTGTCTGCCTGCCTGCCTGCCTGCTGCTGCTGCTGTTCTTGCTGCTGCTGCTCCTGCTGCTAGCCACGACTATGCATTTCTGTCATCCGTCTATCTCTCTTCCTTTTTCACTCTCCCACCTTGACTGTTCCCTCTCCCTCGCTCCTCTTACACCTTCTGGCCGGTCCGTCTCTCTTCAACGACTACGCCGTTTCTCTCTTAATACAACGACCGACGACATGGCGGACCTATGCTCCGAAGACGGACATACGGACCATTGGTAAACGACACGGTTCATAGATTGTCCGCCACCCCATCCTCCCGATACCCGTGGCGCCGTCTACCAACACAGTCTCGAATTAGCCTGTCGGCGCGGGAAATCCAGATGTATTTGAACTAGAGATCACGGTGTATCTAACGCTAACTGTACCGCGACCGATCAAATGACCGCTTTCACATTATTTATTTTTTAACGATTCAAATTATAAAGATGCTTCCATTCGAAATGATTATTAAACTAAAATTCAGTCTTATAAGTTTTATAAAACAATATATGTCCGATACATTTTGTACCCGGTACAGTTAGTGTTGATAACACACGTGTATTTATATATTTATTATATATAAATCACGTACTTTAGTGCATCAAATATACGTGCCTTGATGCATGCTCATTTTAATTTGTATTATTTTTAAAACATTGATATTATTTCATTTATCGAGACTTTGGGGTCACAAATTCCATGATCGGTGATGCAACAATAAATTCAAACATCATTTTCATTTTATATACCCATATTTTGCTTTTGAAATTAGAAATTGTATCCCAAAAATTAATACGAATAAAAATGCAGATACGTTGATACATGTGTATTTAAATATACGTGCAATAGTACACGTGGATCCATGTACTATTAACACTAACCGTACCAAGCACAAAATGCGACTATTATACATATTGTTTTATAAAAATGAGAACACTGAATTTATTTAAATTTCTTGTAATTTTTATAACAATATGTGCTTGAATGAAGAAATTCATTCAATTGTTTCTAATGGAAGCATCTTTATAATTTCGATAATTAAAAAATAAGAAGTTTAAAACCGGACATTTAATCGGTCGTAGTACGGTTAATGTTAAAATGACACGTACCGAAGTACGTGTACTGTGAAATTGGAATCTCTAATTTGAACGCTACGAGATCTTGCGAAACATCTCTCGATGACAGCAATTTTCTAATTGTCCGTGTTGTTTTACGTTATTCTAGATTAGTCAGATTAGTCTCTGTTTTCTGTTAACAAGCGATTCAGTAGGTAAAATGTAACTTATTCAAAGGTTTATTCGAGAATCAATGCAATATCTTTTTTCGATTCGAATCAATTTATGACGATGAAAGCGAAAGTTATAATCGTACACTCGTACATAATCAATGCACGAGGATTATTCTGTTTTCTTTCCTTCGCATAGTGTCTTTTCATTGGTTAGTTTTATTTTCTCCCTAGACTCGATCGCAGAGCCCTCTAGACGCACCGAAGATGATTAGTGTGACATATCGATACCAGTTGTCGCCACGTGTCGCGCGAACTTTGTTAGCGGGTAAAGTATCGGTACCGTAATTTTAGGAACGAAAACCACAAGAGATTGTTCGCCGGAGATCGTTTCTAGTATCGAGTATATCGAAATTGATATGTAATCTCGAATTTGATGTTTCCATCGATTCGAATTTGTTTACGATGCTCCGCGTAGTATCGACGTTCGCTTTCACGCGGTCGTTGTTGATCCATAGATAATTGTGCTAACGTTCTACTAGGAAGCGATCATTTATTTAGAAATGCCTCGGACTTTCTCTACTCGAGGACTATTTGCTTGAAATCCATTAACTTTCCGTTCCGCGTTGTCGCTACATTCGGTCTTGTACGCGTCCGCATCGACTGGAACGTAAATCATGATCGAACTACGAAATGTTTTGTACGAATATTATTTTCCGGAACTGAACATTTCAGAACAACGAGCTGGTATTTTCATAAATCATTTGAACGTATCCGGTTGGGATATTCGAACGTTCGCTGTATTTGATTGCATTGTAAGTTTCGTACATCTTCTAGGTTTCTGCGCAACGAGTTCGCGCATCCTTCGGCTACTATCCACGGCAGAACGTTCTTCGGTCTATTTTGCGAAACAATCAATTGTTTTCTCCTGCCGGTTAATAACGCCTTTACTACCTTGGCGGTCCATTGTTCGAAAACTCGGTTAACAATCTCTGGGGACGATACTTTTGTTCGAGGAGCATTCGCTCGAGGGAAGAGCGCGCAAGTTACGACGCGTTGCGGGCTGCGGCGCACCTGCGATGGCGCGCCTCCTTTGAATCAGTTTACAGGGAGCAATTACATATACCTGAAGAGCGGGCACAAATCCGTACCGAGACTCTCGACGATTTTGTTCGGACCGCTTTTGGCGATGGCCACGGGCCACATTTCGACATCTATACAGGTAAGCTTTGCCTACCTGAGTGACGGTGCAGGCACAGCTAACGCAGGCTTCCCAGCATGCACCTCGCAGTGGCCCGTTTCTATGAAGTAGGCGGACTTCGTCTGAAAATTTAGCTACCTCAGCTCTCAGCTCTAATCATGAAATGACTTTGTGTTTTACAGCGTCGTTTCCAAATGAGTAAGAAGCAAGAGAGTACAGTCCCTGGTCGTTTAATTAGGTTTTACGTAAAATGAAAAGGTTGAAATTTTTATGACATAGTTTAATAACACAATACATTACTATATTGTACATAACACTATTAACGGATGTGAATATCTCGTATTTCCACCCTTTGCATTGATGACAGCTTGTATCTTTTCCGGTATGCATAGTATATATTGCTTTATCATATGCTTTATATCGTCGTTATTTTCCCAAGCATCTGTAATTTTTGTTTTCAACTCAGATAATGTGGTGATTGGAGAGTTGTAAACAAGTCTTTTGAGTAGGTTCCAGATATTTTCTATGGCATTCAAGTCGGGAGAATTGCCTGGCATGGGAGCACAGGGATGTTTTTCGATGAAAGTAACGCTGTGACGGATTTGGCTCTGTGACATGGACCTCCATCGTGCGTATACATTTGCATATTGGGATCTCCGTGATCCTAAAGACGTGTAAAATGGAAGGAGTTTACGATATAACCATATCGTATGATTAGGAGAGTGGAAAGAAGGGAGAGATTGGTAAATGGATTTGAAACCCTGAGGGGACCAAATAATCATATCAATCAATCATATCGTATGATTATAACCATAAAACAGAAATTTTTGTACGTGGTTCTAATTCGATGACCAGGGACTGTAATGAGCAAGAAACAACAACCACGTAGAAGCTTCTCTTATTCTTTAATAATCTTAATAAGTCAAGCATAACACATTGACGTTCTTAAATTCTTTGAATCCTTGGCTACTTTCCATTGCACCATCTCATTTTTGTCAGAAATGCATAAAATTCGCAGTTTTGTAATGAGCATAATAGAATCGTTCAACATGTTGAAGGTACAACTTTGTTTTTTAACGTGGTGGTATTCACACATTACGGATTCCGCGCCTTCCGTGGAGGGAGAGACGGGGATATGCGGGGCTTCCCTGCCCCCGACGCCGCACAGTGGAGTATTTGCCCCGAAAAGTTGGCTAAAACTATTTTAACATCGTTTTAAGATTTGCAGGTATAGTGCAGTGAGTCATTAGATTCACCTTGACGTCAGCTAGAACAATATGTAATAAAAAAATTCGTAGTGGTATTTAAAAAATTAAGTTCGCCATTTGTTGGTAAAAGAAAATGTTTTATAGCTTTTTGTATTGGGATTAATAGATGACTGAATACCGATTAACTATTGTCCGAAACATTTTGTTGCCAGATTATCGGCTGTGGCTCAAAAGTCGTGGTAACTATTGGGCATTTTTGCGTTTGCTTTATACATCGCAGTACAGAAAGTAATGTAAAAGCCGTATTGGTACATCTTGGCAGCCAATTCTTTTTGCATTGTTAATAGAAACCTTTACAGTTTTCAATGGCGCAAAAGAGAACATCGGGACTCGCTTGGAACCCTAATAATTTCTTCCTTGAAAATTCTACAAATGCGAAATATCGCAGTAAGTAATGGGTCGTCTTCAAACTTGAATAATTTTAAACAGACAAACAATGAGGAAATGAAAATTGCTGACAACACACTGTAATGTATACCCGTCTAAATATGTCTGTTAACACAACATCTCCGTCACATATAAACGATCCTAATAGCCGAGCGATATTTTAGAAATGGACGAAGAGAAAAATGAGTACTACGAAAGTCTTTGCTTTGAATGCATAACAACGCTACATGAGTACATAAATAAAAATATTAAAACTGACCTATAAATAATAAAACAAAATCATATTTTGGCCAAGATCTCGAAACCGAACGCTACTGGCCTCCCTCCCACAGTGTGGGGGTTCAACTGATAATAATTTAACCCTGTACAACTAAACTATCGCGCATGAAATGATGACGCCAAATAAAATGTTTTGTATTTCACAACAAAAACAGTTTACCTTGTACAGTAACAGGATACATGAAATGAAACAATTTTATTTAGTATCCAATGTAGTAAAAGATTAGTTGGGTGAATTGAAAACAATTTCAATCAGGAATTTCTTGGGAGTGTTTTGAAGGTACGTTTATAAGACGTTAACACATTCGTCACCAACATTTATTTCGCTGCCTGTGTTTACTATTGAAATGTTTTAACAGCTTTAATGGCAGAATTCTTAAATATTATATGCACTCCGATTTTAAATAGCAAAGTATATAAAATTAAGTTGACCAACTTTAGCTAAATTACGTGAACGTCACACGTGTGTGACCGTGGCAGCGAACGTGTTAATTGCTTAAAATCACATTCTGAATGAGCTAACAAAACTGTTCTGTTTGTAATTAGCGACGCAAGTACAATTAACAGAGGAATGAATTTTGTTGCAGGCTGGCGTGTATGGTGTCCTCCCGGAAGCATAATTCGAGGTCGGTCGACTCCCCTCGTCGTGCGAAGACGCTTGTTCGGCTAATTGATCCAGTTGCTTGGTCCCCTGTCGCAGTTTCCGTTATTGACATTGGCACGATTGCGCGACGGTGTCTCGCGGCGCCGGCGATCGTCGGTCCAAGGATACCGTCGCGGCGATCACCGACTGCGCGCGGAGAGCGGGATTAGCGTCAAGGAAAACCAGGAATAACGAGATTACGAGGACAAAGCCAGAGAATGCGATATGTAATGCAGGGATCGAAAGAGTTATGGAACTTTTTCGTTTGTCCTCTGTCGTTTGTAGTTTGTGTAGTACTTGTTTCGGAAACGTTCGCGTGTTATCGTCACTAGTGAGATCTAATATCGCAAGTCCTGTAAGGGTACGTCGAAAATCTAGCCAGCAACTCGGACGTCCCTGTTAACACTGCGAGTGCTAGATGAACAGCCTCAAAAATTCCACGAAGTCAAGGTAATTTATTGAACGAAATCGAAATTGAAAAGCCAAGATTTATGATACTGAGAGTATTCTTTTGATCGTCCTGCATTTTTCAGATTCTAACTAAATTTTCTACACCGAATATATTGTCTCGAACATTCATTTCAAAGTGTTAAGAGGACGTGAAAAGGTACCGATAAATAACTGCGTTTGAGCCGCTGGTGCAAGCCGAGGTCAAAGAGTTAATGTTAATGAGCGGTCGCAGGAACTAAACTATCCGTTTTTTCTTCACGGATTTTTTGTCTGCAGAATGTCGCGGGTTGCGCAATTGAGATGCAAAATTCGCTTCGGCAAACGGTTTTGAACCGTGCAACAGCGGCCAATAACGCCTATTGCGCGGCCTCGCTGTTGAGCGTTGAGTGTAAACAGAGCGCATCGACGCGGTATTGAGTCACGGGATAACGATCGCTGGCGAGCGTTAATGATAATTATTGGAACGACACGCTCGCACCGTTTTGCCGATGAAAGACGGCGTTACTTAATCCGTTTCGAAGAAGACACAGGCACGGCTCCCCGCGTATCTTGACCGTGCGACCTTTTTGCCTTTTCTCTTTTTCGGAGGGAGGGGAGCGCGCCCTTTTTCCGGGGGCACACGCGGCCGTGCATATTAAGATATAATATTTTGATTATATGTATATGTTCACGGACGAATCACTCGGCACGCACGCGATATACAATAAGGCATTCGCTTGGAACACCGCATTTGCATATTAACGACCCCGGCCGCCAAATAGGGTCGCCGACTTTATTCGGTGGTCGAGTCTCTCTCGTTCGAATTTCGCAAATTTTTTCCTCGGCCTGTTTGTCGAGGTGCTCTTATCTGGAATTCCTATCTGGTACTCGTAGCAATAATTACTTGCTCGGATTTCGAACCGACGAAATGTCTGGAAAGGGTATCTATGGCCGGATAAGATGGGCAAAAGGGCCCGTGGACCAAATTAAACGGCTTATCAAGCATTCGACAGAGCATCGAGAAAAAAAGATGTGTAAAATTTAAACTCTATATCTCGACCGGGAGAGTAGTAATGGGGTAAAACTAGTTTCTGACTAATTTTCCCTATTTAGTCATACGCGAGAATTCTGAATATACAGGGTGTCTCAAAATTCCTTCAAAATTCCTTCTTGTGCTTCTTCGCTAAGTTGGCCAATTGAGCTATATCAAATGCTTAAGCATTGCTGTACTTACCAAATTGCCAAATTTATATATTTATGTATATGTATTTATATATTGTATGTATATATTAATAGCACAAACGTCAATAGGAACACTCAATAAACTATACACTTAATAAACACTTACAACTACAGAAAAAAAACAAAACTTAAATTGTAAGACTTAAACTGTAACTTTAATCCGAACTTAAACTGTAGAAAACGTAAAAAACTAAAACAAAACGCTTAAATGTGTAAAAGCTCTCTCAATATGGATCACTGTTGATCTCTCCAAAGATTTTGTTCCAACTAAATGCAGACAGAACGGTGAACCTTAGTCGAAACCTTATCTGCAGCTAGCATAAACATCTCGCGACTCGATAATCTAAACAGTTCGCTAGAAGAGTCTCTTAATTGTTAACTATGATTCAACGACAGATATACTAACCCAAAAACAGTGATACTCGCTAAGTAAAAACTAAGAAACTATTAGTGAAGTTATATTATTACAGTTCGTTATATTTTTAACAATAAAATTAATAGATTAGGTATCTTTTAGGTAGGTATGAACGTTTAATGCAATTTCAAAAATATTCATATTTCGATGGTATTTAATTACTTATGTATTACTATATGCGAGTTGCAATACGCCAGGTGACACGTCCCGATAACTTTAAACAATCATAATTTCTGAAGTCGGATCGGGTCGGACGTGATTTTTGTGGGGATACGTAGTGGAAGGTCTACCGAAAATGATCTAATTTGTTCGACGAGGTCCAATTAGGTCTATTAAAAGATATACCTTGCAAAATTTAAGAAAGTATATAGATTTTATTCATTTCGTTTTTAATTCGTCATTAATTTTTAATAGATTGCGAGCAAACATCCTCAACTAACAGCGTTAATTGTTACCTCCAAGGACTGTTTTTCATTTGCACAAAAAAGCCAGACGAAATATTAAATAGGGTAATCAGGACACCTCGATGAAAAGAAGCAATTTTTCGCTGAAAAATACTGCATCCCAAGTGTCTATCTTTGTGAATTTATATTAACTATAGTTTTTGTGGTCAAACATTCATTTTTTCAGCTTCGATGTTGATGGACATTTAGGAAGCAATACACATTTATTAGAAATCAATATGAGAAGGTCTGTTTTTTCGTGAAGTGTCACTAAATTTTTCGATCCAGCCCACCGTGCGCCGTTAGCCGAGCCAAAATCAATCCGTTGTAGCCGCGCCCCGATTGGTACGTGTTTTTCGTTAATAACTCTTAAATAAAGCCGCGGACGCCATTTTTGCAATGGAAAATGTCGCTTCAAATGATCTCAGGAACCTCCTATTTCCAGATATTGAAGGAATTTTGTATATACCGCAATTACTTCGGACTTTTTATTGAGAACACTGGGTGTAAAGAATCAAAAACCTCAGATATCAGGTCATTAAGTATAAAACTTGACAAATAAAACACTTTCAAACACATTTGTCAAGTTTCATGCTTAACGACCTGATACATAGATCCGTCTGGCCGACAGAGTCGAGTGTGCGCGATCGCCAAGAGCGACTGCAAAAGGAAAAATCGTTCTCTGTATAAGGTTGGCCTATCAAAAGTAAGGTGCATTTGTCATGGTGACGACGGCGGCGCGGCGCGGCGCGGAGGTTCGATCAGGGACAAGACCTGCTAGGTATACCGCGAGAGTCGAGGACACTGGAGATCGCCGAAATCGGTCAGCAGGTCACAGCCGACTCTCAGAATTTTTTTACTTTCCGATGTCCGCTAATTCCTATGAGATAGAATGCCGTTGACCTTGCGTGCTCTATCTTTGAAAGATCAAAAAATGATGTCCATGCGACTAATTGCCTACTAGTTGACAAGATCACGACATCGATGTAGACCATTTTTCTAAATAACTGTTCGCGCCAACCAGCAAAGCCAGTTAATGGATGCAAATGGATTATCTTTTTGCAAATCATTGAATAGGACTCGACACTCTGCTCTGTCCACAGAAGAAAGTAACAGTGCGACTGGTATCCCATCTGACCTCGCAAGAATGCGAACGTACTTACGGCTATTCCCTTGTTGCTCCGGATTGTGCATTCGAAGACGTAAAAGAGTGTAGCCAGACAAGGGGGGTCAAAAATGCTATTTTGATTTGATACTCAAATCCTATAGAGTCTTACGTTGCAGTTGAGAGACTGAAATTTCAACGGTCCAGCAACTGAGGACAGTTACGAGGAAAAATCGGAATAGCGAGTGAATTGCAAGGCTAACAGGACCGACCAGGACTCGATGGAACCTGGAGTCTATTCATGTAAATTGGGAAACTGTAACGCGACTGGATCACGGGATCATCTCGGACGACCCGCATCGTTCCGAACGTCTGTTTCCGAGGTGAGAGAAAGGTGTTTGAGTCTGAGCACTATGAACCGGTGGGTTGTTTGCAGAGTGCGGTACGTGGGAGCAATTTGGTAGCCGGTAGCGTGCGTAGCCGCTCCGTTCAGGAGCGGAGCGAAGCGGATCGGATCGGATCGGAGCAGAGCGGAGCGGAGCGGCCAGCCGAGGAAAGTAACAGTCCCCGTTTGGATCCAGCCTGATCTCATCACTACCGATAACTTCGGCCGCGCTTCGTGCCGCTCCGGCGATCGTCGTCTCCTACTGGGAGAGCTCGCGGTGGCTCGCGCGGATCCGTCAGAAAACGTGCTCGATGGACGGACAGTATCGTGAGCGCTGGCCACGGCATGGCAGCATGCGCGCGGCAACTTTGCGTTCGCGGATCGGTTCACGGTTTTTCACGTTGATCTTCGACCAGCCGAACCACAACCGACCGACGTTACTCGAGGATTCCTTTAACGACTGGTGCTCCTGATCGCCCCGTACCTCGATCCTCCTCTTCGAGAAGAAGTCACTCGCCGAGGGACCCGATCTCTCGAATCAGGTGAACGTAAACACGATTCTTTCTCTCGATCCTTTCGATCGGCGTTGTCCAGCGGCCTCATCCCCTCGCGTTTCTCCGCGTTTCGACCGCGTTTCAGCCACTGCCCAGGAAAAGGCTGGCCCGCTTCCATCGAACCGCCTTTTTCCGCGAGGATGTTACGAGACCTGGCATTGTCAGCCCCTTACGTAATCCGCCGTGCACGAGAAACGATGGGAATCTTCCCAGTGCATCGGCTGAAAAGACACCTTCGACGCTACGTTCACGTTCTCCCGACCGCGGCTGCTGTCCGTTGACGTTGATGCATACGTCGATTCTGTGTGTGCGTCGATTCACGGTACGGTGTGACAGTAGATCTCGATTTTCGTTGGGCGAACAAGTGCCAACGGGAAGAACGGTCACGATTATTTGCGAGCGTAGCAAGCGGCAAAGTGTTTGTTTATGCCTCGGTTGGTACGCTGACATTTCGGGCACGCAACCAATGCAACGAATGCAATAACGTAATTAACGTTCAGGATTCGAAACGGAACGAGCACGCGAATCTACGAGCCGACAAAAATGTTCGTACACAGGGATCGAGAAATTCGTTCTTCTCTGACTCGTGACCGAGCTTCCATTATCTGAACTATATTAACCGAACGTTCGGATGGAAATTGTTGTTCCATCGCAGTTGTCCGGACACGGTGTGTATTGGAAAGTGCACGAACGTGTTTGCTAACCACTGTGTACACGTTGAAAGAATACAGGAACGTGGATATCACGAAATCGCTTCAAAATCGGAAAATCGGCGGTACACTGTCATCGACGATTCCATATCCAGCGATACAGAAGAACCATAAAAGCAAAATGCTCTTTCGGATCTTGTGGACTCGAGAATCGGGGACGTGGGTGTGCACAAAACCTGTTTCGAAATCGTTTCGATTTTGGATCGCGTCGACCGAGCCTAGTTAGGACTGAGAAGTTGAACCGTTTATTCCTGAGATACTTGAGCGAACGTCGGGATCACTGGTTTGCCGCGCTTCGTATTTCTCTCAAAATGGCGACGTCCTTGTCGAGGTCACGTGTCCGTCGCATTGCACACATACCGCCCACGAGTGTCCACCTGCGCCCCCCGACCTCTCTATTCGCTTGTTGCCTCGCGTTGCCTCGCGCCGAGCCGTGTCGCTTTTCGTTTCTCGACCACGCGTCCAAATCACCGGGCCATCTAGCAACGATTTAACGCTAGGTCTACCGAAACGCGCAAAATTAACAACATTCAATTCGCCATTTTATTAGGTCGATGCAAAAGCTCGTGCCCGATGCCTTGTATTTTTAAATCGAACATGAACTTTTGTACTCGTTTACATGTTTTCCTCCTGCAAAAAACCGAGCAACTTAAAGTCTGTTGGATGGTCGAGCATTTAAACTGATAGCTGGCAATTACTAATTGGGTAGCATTCCGTGCGACGGTGATTTGAACGCTCCGCGGAATTTCGCGGGCAGCTCGTCTAACCGAGACTTGCATTTTTGCCATGTTCCGCCGCTGCTTACTATATCGCGTGATATACATCGCACTCCTAGAATACTGTCACAATTCATAAAATACAAGTTTTCAGAAGACAGGAAAGACAAAATTTGTGAAGTATATTTGGATACATTTAAGTTTATAATGTTCCTTAAACAGAGATATTAAGTAACTGTGTTAACTAAACCTACCAAGCCTTAAAAGTAACTGGTACATTTTCCCTTATAATGATTATTTAGACTTTGCGCGGCTCCTATTGTAACACGTGCTCTACCAAAGATATCTATACAATCATTTGTTTTGAATCACTTTTATTATTTCAATAATTGTAAAATAAAAAATCTGGAGCCGGTCATTTTGACCGGTGATGGTTGGTTCGGTGTCAACTCTCTTAAGTCGTAAGGACTGGTTGGCTGGTGACGATGAACTGGTTAAGAAGGATCATTTTTTGAGTTGCGACGACGTTCTTCTAGAAAAACCTCATTCGGACTGTTGTATTTTCATTCGAAGATGCGACAGTGGTTTGATGGACATGTTTTGCTAACAACCATACTAAAAATGCCAATACACTATCAAGAAATTAGCGAGGTACTCTTGGGAGAACAACTTGCAGGAGCGTGTACATCTGTTTGCAAATATTGTAAATATATTATTTAGCTGTGCGGGAACAACTGTCGCGAGTGAGTTCTCGACTTGCTGGCCGCTAGAGGCGTCTACACGTGTCACGAGAGTCGCTATCGCGAAAGATGCGACAAGTTACTTGCTGGTGTGTTCGCATCTTAAAATTCCTTAAAATTCCGTAAAACCGTAGAATAGCTAATCGTAGATGCGCTCATCGTTGGAACGTTCGAGATGGCTCGTCAGCTCCGATCGCGAAGCAGAAAAATGTCCTCCTCGTCGCGCGCGTCGGTCAGTTTTCACTTGTTTAGCCGCGCATACGAGCATGACGCATCCCTGACGTCACACGCATATCCAATGAGACGGAGACAGGATCGACACGGTCGTATATAGAATCGTCGAGTCGAAGCGTGATGTCAATACGAATCGCACCCGTTTCAGGGCCTCGGCAGACTATGCCCATAGGTATCTGCCTTTTCCCTGGTCTTTTCATCGCGCGAACTTTCAATGAAAAACCGCTGGTCGATCGTTGGCGATTCGCGATTCGCGATTCGTGGTAACCATCAATCGAAAGACTGACGTCTTTCCGAAAACCGATGACCAAAGACTGTGCCTGTCATAAGCCTAGATTCTAAGGGCGGAAAAATTCCGATACTTACGTACCTGTTTCAGCCAGGACGGGGAGAGCTCATGCGTAATTTCAACCGCAAGGACGCGAGTGCTCAATGGCGTAGCCTGACTCGCCTCCGTTGAACAGGATCCCCTAATCTCTGATCGATTACTCCTCTCGTCGAGGTCTTCTTCAACCCCTACTCTCGCAACCAACTTTCGTTGCTGTCCTAGTCGAACCGAGATTATTTCTATCGGTGTCCGAATATCAACGAGAGATTAATAACATGTCCGATTGATTATAATTATTCTCTATGTAATTTAAATGTACATATTGGCGTAGGGACATATTTTCAGCGTTATCGACTGTACAGATCGATTATGAATTTGAAATTGGGGCCAACCAAAGTACCGATCCAAATTGGACTTGCCAACTACTTCCTATACTTGTCGCTTCGACTATGGCGTTGAATTTGCGGAGCGAGCTCCGGAGGAATCTGTGTTATTGGACCGTTTCGGAGCGTGCGGCGGCAACAATCTGACACAGATACGCCACTGTAATCGGCAACCGGTGGTACGTGGCGCACGCGTGTCTTTAACCATCTCGATATCGTATCGCAGCCCATATCGAGGTGGTCGTCGCGACCACAGGCCCGCGTGCCACTGCGGCCTTCGACTTCCATGCAGAAGGCAGAAAGACCGTCCCGATGAATTATTACACCCCGTTCACGAGCACGAGCACGACCACAGCCACGAGCACACGGACGCGCCGGCCGACGATTACGCTTACAATTAGAAGCGTTAAATAGACTGGCTCTAGTCTTCGTCTCCCATGCCGCGAGACTCTCCGCGATGATCCTCGCATATCCCGGTGTCCTTGCTCGTTCCTGGAATCGTACGTTTATTGTAGACATAATCGCCGCCGAGTCGAACACTATTCTTCCAGAGATCGTAACAGTCGTGGAACTTTTTAATAGGTTCCAGACGTGGAGCTTCTTTTCGTGAAACGTTCTCGCGTTACACGTTACCACGGGACCGGATATTCTCTTAGAGGAGATTGTTGAAAATCTTTCGATCTTTTTCTACGTTTAGTACTCGACCGGTCGCGTTGGGCACTTTTTACCTGATCTTCTTTTTGTCGTTTCCGTCGGCCTAAATAATAGAACATTTATTATAATATAATAATACGTGCACATAAACGTAAAACACTTATTTATATAAAAAACAACCTAACCCAGACCTTCTTATCGATTTTACCAGTCTAAATACATCCCATTATATAATAATAATATAAATAATATACCATTTATTATAATACAACAACACACAAACATAAAACATTTATTTCCAAAAGTAATTAACGAACAGACTTGTACAATAGAACAGCCTATCATCAACTGCATGTTACTGAGGGGGTGCAAGTTGAGGTAGGTCTAGGTACGAGGACTTAACTCAAAGGATTCAAAACCAAGAACCTACAGCGAAACAAATTGGAGCTGGGTCCTTTTCGCCCATTTACGACCGGTCGAGTGCTAATTTCTACGATGCGATGCTATTTATCTGGCAACAACAGAAATTAATGAAGAGAAAGATCGAGAGATTTTCAACAGAAATAGATATTGTGCAAGTTCGATCCTCGGTTTTCCTACGTCGAATGACACATCACGTGCACCGCATCTTTTTTCACCGCGGTCCCTGATTCGCGACGGTAATTAAACGCGATATCGTTTCAACGAATTTGCATGCATTAATGGCAATCGTCGCCGCATTCCGAGAGACTTGAACGCGTGGCGAGGCGCCATCGCGAAGCCCACGAGGCAATTCGAACCAACGCACGGAGCTTCGGAACTAATAATAAGTCTTGACTGTCTAGATTTTTGTAAACGGAAAAGGCTACAAATCTCGAATGAAAAACAAACGACGTGTTTTTCGAACGTATTAAGTCATCCCATAAGTTCGTACCGACTTTTGCGTATACATTTCACGCGTCGATTTATAAACTTTACGGCGATAAGAGACCAATGCACTTGAGCGTAGCTGTTCGGGAACAGTCTAGAGTAGGTTTTCGTGGGTATAAGATCGTGAGATAGTGATTCCGACGAAGATAAAATTCGGGACCTTGTACAGAAATCACGAAGTTTATAAGTTGAGGAGATGTCAGATGTTCTGAAAATACCTAAAACAAACTTAAAGGTATGTTTACAAAATTAACGTATGCAACCCATCGAAAAGCGGCACGAACTTATGGGATGACCTAATACTTCGCTTATACATACTTGTACTTGGCTAAAGAACAGTATAAAGCATGGCGATTCGAGTTCGCCTCGGATTTAGGACTCGAGCTACGACAAACATCCTCTAAACGAGTTGTTATCTTGGATTCCAGCAGGAAAGCCGGGTTATCGGATCGCAGAGCGGCTTTTTGTTGGAAGAACCCGTGAGCCAACAACTCGACTTCCTGTCACGACCCTCCAAGACCATCGGAATCCACCAGCAGGCATGATCGAATAATGGAGGTGATTTCGACACGCCGATACGAGGCTCGTCCACCGCCAGCGAGCCACCCGCCTATCCTCGTGAGTAATTCTCATTCGAAAATCTACCTATTGTAAAGTCCACGTAAATAATATATTTACTCTGTTGCTACAACGTTCCTTAAACTATTTCGCGAAACGACCACTTGCGATGTCGTTCTAATTGCTTTCGTCTCGTTCCATTGCAGATCGACCCGGAGAATTCCATAGCTATGGTGAAGGAAGGTAATTCCCCGAAGCATTGTCCACCGACGACGTTCCGACGTTCCGACGTTCCGACGCTCGTAGCTTTGCGACTCGAGGCTCGAACAGCCGAGATGGCAGATAAGGGGTGTAAGGCGTGTCGCGTGCAAACCGACATCCTATTCCCGCGCGAAACGGTTCACTGGACTTTGCTCGACTCCTATGCAACGCGCCGAACCGCTCCGAACCGCTCTGCACCGCGCGGTGTCGAGTTTTCCTTTTTTTTTCATTCCCCGCTCGATTCCACGCGCCGCACTGTCCTCCCAATTGATCTGCTTCGTCGTCGTCGAGGGGACACTCTGCCGGAATAGAGCAGTTCTTCAAAATAATATATAAGCCGATCGTTAGACTGCGGATCTTTATGCAAGATAAAAATGTTGTATATCACTTGTACAAGACAGGAGCCAAGCGATACATTTTTGCTTTCTCCGACGCTTCTGATAAGTTGAAAATTATGCATCTATGTTTCTAAATTCTTTTAACCCGTTCCACTCGGAGCTATTTTAACTCGAAACGTAAACATTTCTTCCGATTCAGAATAATTCCATTCTACAATATTTAAACGTTTAGTAATTGATTGACCAACATATTTAATAATATTTTGAATAATGGTACAGCAATTTTTAATGGTGACTCCGAGTGACCACTCGAGTGCTAAGGGTTGATTTGTTCACTATTTTAAATTTCACTTGTCCCATAAATGCATAAAATCCGCAGTCTACCAATCACTTTTATACTGATGAGCGATCGTATATCTCAGATGATTACCGATGTGCTTTGAAATTGATTCCGACCAATTCCGTTCTTCTATACAAAAACCGTCGAACAGTTTAAACGGCGTTGTAGATCGCTGTGGAGCATGGCGTTCGATCGTTTGTCCCCGGAATCGGTTTTTTCGCGTCGACCGTCCCGTGACGAACCCGCAATGAACCCACAATGAACTTGCTTCCGGTGTTGCAGAGGAATGGGAGACCCGCAAAAAGAAGGAAATCACTACCACTAGGCAGATCGAGACCAGAGTGAAGCGGCAGGTCGTGCTCGAGGACGGCGAGGTGGTCGTCGACTCCGGCCCCCTGGTCACCACGAACACCACCGAGGATGTCGAGCAACAGGAGCATACAACGCAAGAAGTACTCGAACCTTTCTTGCCGTTGCGGCGACTTCTAATCGTTTCAGCGAGCTTTGCGGTTCGCTCGACTCGCGGACATCGATTCTCCTTCGGTCCTTCGACCCTTTGGTTCTTTGAAACGGAACAGGCCGATTCTACGTAGAGAAACAAGTCGAAATTACAGAACAGTATCTTTTAGTGCTGCGCTCCGTGTCCGAGATACGCGTTGTACTGTCGCGTGCTATCACGTCGCATACAGATGAAATATTAATTGTGATTAGTACAGTTCTAACAGTGTGTATATGACTTACGCTCTAATAATGTCACGTGAAATTACTCGTTTTCACCGGACGTGACAGTAATGTGTCTTTACCCGAATCGTCGACGAACGTTCAACGGCCGCGCGACAAATAGAAATGGTCAGCCACGCGCAGACTACATTTTATTCGACGACGGGCGTGGCCGAAAATTGTATTTTCCACGTAGAATTTGGAACTTGGTAGGCGTGACAGGATAAAGACTCGTGCGTTTGCGCGTTTCGTTTCGAGCTGACGTTCCAAGTTCAACGATCGCGCAAGCGGACGCTAGGTTTTTCACTCTTTGCACACGACTTGTTTCTTGAAACACTTATCGGCAGTTCGGAACGTAGTTAATCGCCACGTGACGAGCAATGGTCCGAATAAAATGTTAGGTCAGTGCAAAATTATAGTAAGTACTCTATTTAAGTGGGGTTGCTTGGTTTGCTTTCAATCTTGCGTGTACTGTAATTCTCGCATCTCCTTAAAGATAATGTTCGATTTAGCTGACCAGGGTTCATACGATCCTCCTTGTCTCGGAAACATAGTCGCCTATTACCAGATCACTGGATCGCATATTTATTTGAATATTTAGTTATTTATTTATTTATTTAGTTACTTAATTATTCCTTGATCATTTATTTCCTTATTTACTTATTTATTTTTGTCTATTCATTACAATTGCGACGTCATATTTATAACCGTGAAGTCTACGAAATGGCGAACCACTGTACTTGCAATGAGGGAGAGGGTGGGGGTGAGAGAAGAAGAAATAGGTAGGAGATAACATTAGAATTAGGAAATATTTGAAAATTAAAGAAATAAGAAACGCCAACCATCCCCCTGGCTGTAATGTCTCGGAAACAGATTGTGGGGGATGCTGTGGGAAGAGGCGGAATAAAAAAATAGCTGACCAGGTTCACAATGCCCCTTTAGAGGAGACGGTCGTGTACAAAGAAGAAACGCCTGTTCCGAAGAACGCGTTTAGAGATTTGCAACGGCAGGCGTGGCTTCGCTGCTCTAGATTTGGTCGGCAAGCACGCCCCAAGGGGCAATTTGTACATTATACTGTATCGTAGACTGGATTCGCGGAGAATCTAGCATTGATCGAGAAAACTATTGTTCCCCAGAGGCGGACAACCGGAGACCAGCCGCAAGAGGTCGACTGGCCGACAGGTGGAAGAAGATCCGCGGACAGTGGCAGCGTGGTGCAGAAGGAATCAAACGAGACGGTGGTGAGGAGCCGCGAGGAAATCGAGGAGAGGCTCGAGACGGAGGATCGTCAACAGTTGGGAGATATCTCGGACGAGGTATATCCGCGCGCGACACACCCACACCTGAATTCCACCTGCGCGTGCCGCCACACGCGTTTCTCTCTCCCTCTCGCTCTGTCTCATTGTTTCTCTCTTTCTCTCTGTTTCGCCGTGTGGCGCCCGTAATACACGCTGACATGCCGCGTTGACGAACGTTTAAACAAAGAACACCGTTAACCAGGGATTGAAACGAACCTTTCGTTTTTGAGTTCTGTTCGAAATTGTTTCTGGGACGTCGCCGTACCTCGTACCGACTCTGAGCAGTATTTCAAAATTGATCACAGGAGGTCAGATAATTATGTGTTTGCATGAACTATTGTTCGCTTGCTAGAATTTCGAGGTAGCTAGGGAAAGTATCGAAACGTTTAAATCGTCGAGAAATTATTGTAACATCTGTAACAACGTGCGGCGTTGAACATACATCGTCGTCATCTCCGAAGAGTTAACACCTTGCACTATGATTTATTTTACTTCAGGTCGTAGCGATTCGAGTTTCTTTGTCGTTCGTAATTTCTTAGAGGAAGAAAAGAGTTTGTATCTATTGTATGTCTGTGTGTTCTCCAATGACCCTATATCAACAACGACAAACTAGAGTTTTATTTCGATTGATAAGAAATTAACAAGGTACATATTTAGTAGATCTTCGCCACGAGCCTCAATTTATAATGCAAGGGGATGAGAAGTTGAGAAGATGACAAACGAGGTAGGAACAAGTTGTCCTACCACGTTTATCGTTGGGCATTGGCAAGGATCGAAGCGGACTTGTTCTCATATCTCGCCCTCCGAGGGTTGAATCTTTATTATAGCTTGTCGAGGGGTCGAAGCAACTGTGGAAGGTCAAGTGGCGATTCGGCACACGCGTGCCGGATTCGCGTTTTCAAACAGGCACTTCCTCTCGAAAACTTCCCCCTCCCGACTGCTAGAGATTTCGGATTCCCGAGCGATCTTGTGCGACACTGCCTTCTCCCTTTTCGGAGTCGGTCAAGGCCGGCTCGCACGGTCACCGCGACTTTTCGAAGGCTGCATTACGCATCGTTGCTTCGGTTATTATTAAACCCGATGTTCGTCGATATTCGCTGGATCTTTTCCTTCGAAGGTTCACAAATTTTTACGATTTTCAAACACCATTTCCTTCGTCTTCGTTGGAATAGTTTGGAGCTCCTTGAGCACGCAACCGGCGTTGCAAGGCGGTCGATGATTGTCTGTCAAAATGGCGCGTGGTTCGCCCCTGATATCAATGAATCCTAAACGGTTTGTAACGAGTTTGGATTTAAATTTCAACAACAATAGCAATTTCAATCGAAAACCAACTGCTTACTCTCGGTAACATTTTAGGGATTCTTGTATAAAAGATGATTTTTAAGCATCGGTAGACTGTGGACCTAAATAAAACGTCACCGAATCAATTTTAGGGAACAGCAGGTAAATCAAAATATATTTCTCCTTCTGATAATTTTAATATATCGACAATCATTTTGATAACGTAACTGCATAAAATCCGCAGTCTGTATTATTGGATATCTTATTAGGCTAGGCTTTTGTTAGATAAAGTGTTCAGGTGTATAAGCACGGAAGTTCTCGTCGTGCAAGAACGATCTAGGAATAGCTCCGTACGTCCCTCGAGGAGACGCGCAACAGGTGTGGCTCGGTCCCGAACCTACTTGTCGCGCCGCTTATCAGGAATCTGCGATTAACGGGCCCAATCCTCTGAGGGCGCGGTTCTATCGGATGCGATGTTCGATCGCACGCGATTCCAGAACGTCGTTCGATTTGTTTTACATCCGATCAAACAGGCAAACAGTCGACACTTGTCCAATGGATGACCAAGACCAGAGAACGTGAAAACGTTCTGGCGAGTTCCACGTCGAATTACATTTCCGCGAACCGATCGCGAGATAAACGTCCGCAAAGGTCGGCCACGCGTGCAGAAGAGAGAGGGGGGGGGGGGGGGGGGGATAAAGAGAGATAATAGAGAGAGAGAAAAAGACTTCCCCGTGGCACAGTAACATTTTCGATGGATCATTGTTCCGCGGGGAACGCGAGGGAGGAATCTCGCGGAGAAGAGTCCGCTCGAGAAACGAAAGTGTAAACTTCCCCTCCTCCGTCGTCGCAGCGAGCATGAGCCCATACAGCCTCTTTCGATTGCAAAATTACGGCAACAGGTACAAAACGTTCTCCTCGTGTCGGCTCTACGGGAATCGCAAAACGGAGGCGAATGAATCTGATATTAGAACCGCTAGATCGCGAATCTCTACGCGTTGTTCCGCTCTCGTCACGTTAAAAAGAAAATTCGCAAGGGAACGAATTTTTGCGAAACATCACTGCCGAGCATGTTTCAACAACTTCTTTTCTGAAAGGGAAAGATCGATTAACACATTATCTACCGGCGATTACGTCGTAATTTTTGGAAGTTTATGATCCATGGCTGAGGAGTTTTTAATACATCCCTCAACAGCAGCTTTGATCATAAACCAATAACTCAATATCCTAGTAATTTCGTTTGGAGTTATTGTGTGAAAGAAGATTTTCAAGCTTCCGTTTGGTGCGGCACACTTCTTGGAAAGCCTAATCCGCTTCCGGTAGATAAAGTGTTGGTCGGTGATTATTCACGGTTAGTCAAATTGCTCTCGCGAGTACAACCGAGTCATGAAAAGTAGCCCTCGTACAGCATTAACCGTCTAGGGTTAACACTGAATTTCAAGCACAAAACATATAAAAGTGGCGTGCTATGGAGCAAGAGATAGAGATAGAGCAAAGAGAAGACAGAATTTACTTGAACTTTGTACGGTTTTCATTGTAACATGTGCTTGAACGGAGAAGTAAATTCAGTCATTTCCTATAAAGGCGTTTTTATAGTTTAAATAATCGAAGACTGGAATTACATGTATTGTAAGGAAAAGCCGTAACGGATAAGCAGGTTTATTAACGTATTTGGGCACTCGGATATCCAAAGGTTAACGACTGACGTGTTTGTCGCGGGCGCTAATTTTACAATTCTTCTGTTATTTCTGATTCTCTACTTTTATAAATTTAGCTATATATAGGGTTGTCTGTTAATATACACGCATACATACATACACCATCCGCACTTCAACCCTATAGTATAAAACAGGCTGTAAGTACCCAAATGAAAATTCCGAGGAAAATCCATGTGAAACTTGTAAGATCGTCTTGTAACCAATCTCTCGTCAGAGAACTTACATTACAATGGAACTTGTATCCTTTTTCGCGGAAAAATTGGCACTTACAGCCTTTTTCAATTCCAGTGTTCAATTGTGAAATAGGAAACCGGAGATTTGACCGTGGTAGGCTTAATGTTAGCAGGCTTCCGGTCGATAAATTGTCGAGGATTCGTCGGCGTTGCGTGGATCGGTGGCTCAAACGATAGCGTGGCCGTTCCTGTTGGTGGCAAAGTCGGAATCGTTCTGGACGAGCAGGGCCGACTGTCAGGTAGGGGTACCTGCACTGACATACACGGGGGAACGACGGAGAAAGAGAAAGGCAGAGAAAGGGAGAGCCAGGTGAGACGGGAGAGACGGGAGAGACGGGAGAGACGGGAGAGACGGGAGAGACGGGAAAGACGGGAGATCGTTGGAAGAGGGAGGGCCCCGAGAAGTGGAAGTCGATGATCTCTGAGGTCCGTCGGTCGTCGTGTTCTCCCTTCACCGAATGCCGATGCCGATGCCGATGCCGAAGCCGATGCCGGCTAACCGGCCGCGACGACTCGCGACTCGCGACTCGCGATGCGAACCCAGTCTCGCCAGCTGTTCCGTGCCGAACCGCCTCCGGGACGCGACGGGTTTCTCGCGGCCAGGACATTCCACGGGCCCTCCTCCGTCGTCTCCGTCCCGACTTTGCTTCTGTCTCGATCCTGCCACGCGATAGCTCGTCCTCGTCCTCGTCCTCGTATCGTCTCTCCGCGAACTCGTGATTGGGCCCCGTATCGCGTCGGATCGGCGAACCACCGGACCAGTGTACCGCGGTGTTTCTTCGACGATCGGAACGACCAGCGTTTTCTCGCGCTGACTCGAGAGACAGGTCGCGACCGTCTTCCTCGAGAGCCTGGTGATCGAGCAACGGACGCGGTTACGTCACCGTTCTTGTCATTTCTCGGAAGAATTGGAGGTTTCGTCGCTGTCGAGGCACGACACGAAACATTTAAGAAAGAATTCCCTTTTGTTCGACTTTGACGAACTCGGCCGAACCTTTCGCGCTCTCGCAAGGTCCTTCCGAGTTTTATTTTGGTCGAGGGGGCCGGGTGTCGTGACCTCAGCCGTTAGAAACACCTTTCTATCCACTTGTCGAACCGAGCCGAGCCGAGCCGGACCGGGCCGGACCGGGCCGGGCCCGAAGGCCGGACGATCCGGTTTGTCGCCGTTTGTCGGGTTCGGTGTATTTCGGCTGGTGCGCCGTGAGAGGAACGCGGTACGATCTCGGACGCTGACACGATCCTTCGACAGGATAATCGCGTCGGACAAACGGCGTGGCGCGGCATTGTCCTGTGTTGTCTCCACACCTAACCGGACCGACACTGGTTCCCGCAGGCGTACCAGAACGCCGTGAGGAACAACAGGGGCGACCTGAGAGCCGCTCTGGCCGAGTCCTGCAAGCAGTTGGCGTCTCAAACTGGTCCCAGGGTCGTCCAGCACACGACCAAATCGAACAAGGTGATCGACACGGAGAAGACCTTGGAGAAGAAGGAGCTGAAACCCGATGGACTGATCGTCACCGAGAGGAAACGTACTGTCGAGCACGAGGAGGTCGGTATTCCGTTCTATCGATTCTCTCCTGTTTCGTGTCGAATCTTAGCACGTCGATCGCGAAGCAATTTTGTCTCGCTCTTTTCTCTCATTTCACTTTTGATTCGTCTGTGCGTAAGCAAAAAAGCTTTTGCTTATCTCATTTCCATTCAATCTGTGTTAGTCAAATCTATTGAGACAGTGTGTACATTTTTTAATATTACAAGAATTATAATATTAACCGTTAGCATTCGAATGGTGACTCTGAGGCGCCACTAAAACTTGTGTGTACCACTATTCAAAATATTGTTTACATTATTAAGTCGATGTCTAATCGGTATTACTAAACATTTAGGTATTGCACGAGGTATTACACCAATTTCATATCCATAAAATTTAAGAAATGGTAGGGAATGAAAATATTCTAGATCGGAGGAAATGTTTAATTCTCAACTTCAAATTGCTTCGAGTGCAAGGCGGGGGGTGGAGGGGGGGGGGGGGGAGAGGTTAAATATTATACATATATTTCCGTATTTTCTTGCTCGAAGCTCTTAGCGTGATCCGATTGTGTTAGCCGTTGTTTATATTATCGAGGTGTCCAGGAGCAGATTGAATTTAATCCGTTGTCCTCTGACAATTTAACGAAACTATAAAGTGTCCAACAAGACGAGGCGGTAAATGCAACCGTAGCCACTCGAGTGCGACAGAGTTGAAGTTACCTTTCTCAGATAGTTAGCGAAGGACGCACGCTGGCGTTTCACTGCCTCGTCTCATTGGGCAGACTATACCTCGAGACAAACGTTGATCGTTCAATGACTATTCGCAGATAAAGGACGACGAGGTCCCCGCAGAGGACGATGCGAGCGACCATCTGAATGGCGACGAGGCGACGGAGACGAAAAAGGAGAGCTCCCAGAGGTTCGTCAAGAGAAGGGACGAGGACGTGGTCGATTACATCTCGGGCGGCGAGAGGGTTGGTCGAGAGATGCGCTACGTGGCCGAGACGACCGAGGGAGAACGAATCGGCGACTGGACACCGTTGTCGACGGCCATGAGGACCGTCCGTTTGCACAAACATTCCGGTAGACACGCGTTTGTCGTCCCTCTCCATCAATTGTGAATTCCACTCGCGAAAATTCAATTTGAAATTCGGGTTCGATGATAGTCGTATCCGAACTTCACAGTCAAATGACCGGTTTTCTTTTTCACAATTGATTATCGAAATTATGAAAACGCTTTTGTAAGAAATTACTGAATTAACTTCTTTATTCGGGCACATTTTAGAATGAAAACCATACAAAGTTTAACCCCTGAAAAAGGAGAAAATTTATATCTATTGTATGCTTATACAGGGTGTTCGACAACAGGTGGGAGATAATTTAAGGGGTGGTTCTCGGCGATAATATAAGACGGATATGAGGAATAAAAAAATTCCGATTTCGGCTCCGTTATTTAGTTATTAACAATTAAAAATCCGCCTAAAATGCGGCAACACGTCTAACAAAAGTGTACGTTGCGTACGTCATAGAGGCGCGCGACAGTCACGTATCAAGTGACAGATGCATGCATACCTTGGTTCTCATTTTGCCGCATTTTAGGCGGATTTTTAATTGTTAATAACTAAATAACGAAGCCGAAATTGCAATTTTTTATTCTTCATATTCGTCTTATATTATCGTCGAGAACCACTCCTTAAATTTCCTCCCACTTGTTGTCGAACACCCTGTATATTCTCCAATAGCTGTACATTAACAAACCCAAAATAGAATTTTATTTTGGTTTAAAGGAAATTAGTAGCATGCATATTTATTAGAAACTGTTCAGAATCTTCAGAATCTTCTTCTTCGTCACGAGTCAGACACGATATTGTAGGGGAAGGGGTTGAGCAACGTCAACCTTCTCGCTTCTTTAAAGCGTCTTGGTTTTACACATTTTGTTCTTGGTAGATTTAGTGTTAAAAATTCCGCGGTAGTTGCTAATCGTCGCGTCGCGTGGCTGTGCTAACGGTAACGGTTGTTTCAACTCGAGAATTGTCCGCAGGCTTCCCAGCGGAGGGTTTCCCATCCCGGAAGGACGTGTTGACGAAAAAGCCGCTGGACCTGGAGGAAGAAGATGAGGCGAGGAAGTTCGAGACCTCGAAATGGTTGGAAAGCCATTTCGGTAGCGAATCGCGATCCTCCCATGGATCCATCGAGGCCGACGACACGCCTCCTCCGACAAGCACGAATACCAGTTACATCAACGTCACCATGAAGTCTTGTACTTCGAAGGAACGCGACTGCCAGAACGGCGGTTTCACAAACAGACATCCGATCCGCACCACCGGCAGAGACTCGACGTCGCCCTTGGGCTACTTCCACGGGATCACCGATTGGTCCGAGAGATATCAAGCGAAAGGTAACTAATATTCAGAAGGAAGCATCAATGACATTTCATCAAATTTAGATCAGCGTCCAGGTTGAATGCAAATTTATAATACACGTAGTCGGACTACGGATCGGTGTGCAAAATACAAATTGTCCAAGTCAATTGCAAGAAACAAGATCTGCACAGACATTTATTCCTTCTCTCAATAATTTTGTTACGCCACAGTTTGTCTTTTAATCAGTCATTTTTCTCGTAAATGCATAAAATCTGCAAGTCTGTTCATAGTTGAGACGCACTTGCTTTGATCGTTAACCCTTTGTCATGAAGATTTGAAACAAAGTCTAAAAAATATGAATGTCACGCCTTTCTTTTTGAATTAAATAAAATTTGATTCGTTTGTAATCAATATTTAAGAATTAAAATAAACTTTTACGACATTTTTGGGGATGAACACGTTTTAAGATTGATTTAGCTTAGGTGGCCACGGCAGGCCACGGCCGTCCAGCAGCACTTTACTAGCCTTGGCTTTGTATCCAGCTGTTCCTAATCGCGTCGCAACCTTGCAAGGAAACGATGGACACAAAACCAGGGTAGTAAGCCAGGGTAGTAGGCTTGCCAGCCGTGGCCTGCCGTGGCCGCCTAAGCTAAATCAACCTTTAATCGCTGCAACTGTAAAGAAAATGATACGGCAAGGGGTTAAGGAGCTCTTCTTATTTCTTGATAATGCAAAGATGGGGTTTCTCAGTAGTCAAAAGCGCTAGATAAAAGATCAATCTAAGCCGCGATCGCCCTCAAAAGTCCTATTTTTACGTTCACGAGGCGTAATTTGCATTATTCGGCAGCATGTAGTTGTCGCAGCTTTATGAAAACAGCTACATGCTTCCGAATAATGAAAATTACGCTTCGTAAACGTAAAAACAGTAAAAACCCCATCTTTTCATTATCGAGAAATGAGAAGGCGTATCCCGCACCCTTGCAATCCTGGAAAAACGAGTCTACCCCCTTAACGAATACGTTCTAACGGCAGACTCTCGATTCGTCTCTCCAGAAAGACAGAATCCCGCGAGAACCGGTTCTCCGTCGCAGCACGTGGAGATCGTGCGCACGAACGGTCACGGGAACGAGGTCCCTAGGAGTCGAAACGAGATTCAAGAGTCGACGTACTCGAAAACATACGAGTCTGTGCATCGATCCGAGCACCAGGAGCCGACGAACGACCGGCAACGTACGCCCTCTCCACCTATTCGACGAAGATCCAAAGAACAGGTACGAGTTATCATTCGAGTTGCGACAAGTAAAATTAGCGTAAGATCTTCGGCAGACGTTAACAGAATGTTTCCAGTGGTCGACGAAATCGGAGGAGCGAACAAACAGCCTGAACGGTTCGACTTCGGTGCCCGTTCGACCCTCGAGCCCGGTCCACGTGGTGCAGAGGACGTGGGAGAATCGTGGCCGAAATAGCAGAGAGGGGCACGAGCAAACGTTGGATCGAGAGACTCGAAAGAAGTCTATTTCCAGGTCCGGATCGACCTCGCCGGCGCGAGAGACATCGTCGAGGAACAGCAAGAAGCCCGACGAATCGTTGACCGTTGTTCGGCCAACGAAAAGTAAGTATCGCGACGTTGAACGCTCTCCAGGAATCGATCGGGTTAGGTTCGGGTCTAACAAACTGATTCATTTGATGATCGTTGAAGGCTCGGGACACTCGAAATACAAAATAGGCGAGTCCTTGAGGAAACTGGTCGGGAAACTGCGCTCGGCCAGCTCCGAGAGGAAGAGCAAACGCGCCAGCACCGGTTCTACCTCCCAGTTGACTCAGACCGACGACAACGGGCCGACTTATCTGCAGTACAACGTGATCGACAAGAATATCCCTCTGGTGAACGAGAGAGACGCCGAGGAGAAGCCTCCGGAACGACCGCCGAGGTCGCCCAGGAACGCCGCGTCGAACAACAACGGCAATAAGATCGGCAAAACCGTCAGAACCAGCGATCATATTGTTCACGAGCAATGGCAGAGGAGCGAGTCGACGCCACCCGTTCACAAGTATTACCTGGGGGAGGATCCTTTCGGGGGAAGCATCTACGGCCGCGAGAAAGGGTACAGAGACGGAAGACGCTCGGGAAAGGCCCGTAGTAGAGCCGCTGTCGAGACAGAGTACAGGTAACCCAGCTACTACTAGCAGAGGCTATCCAGTCGATGCATACGAAATGTCGTTTTCCATTAATCGGGTTGCCGAAGGACATACAACGCGTACATATTACATATCGAATGTTTATAATCGAATTAACCCTTGCCCGACCTTTCTGCGCTCGTCTGATATACATACATACACCGATTGTTCGATAGTTTCATCGTTTACGGTTTACGTAACTCTTGTATCTCGTCATAGTCTGCTTTTCGAAAGAAGAATCCCAACCGATTCTTCCGAAAAGCAGACCAAGGTTGGCGCACCGATGGCAAAGATCCCTAACGACAGATACACGAAAATGAAATGCATCGGTGTACACCGGGTTGCTGTTGACAGGCGGGGCGCAGAAATGACTCCTGCAAGCATAACGTAGCGTAGCGTACGAGGAAAGCAATGATTTCCCGAAGCGGACCGACCAAGAGCGACATTTCGCGTGCAGAGGCCTGAGAAAACCCTTAAGACGGCTAATCGATCCGCGTGGTGCAAGCTAATTATAAGATAGGGTGTCGCGTTACTCGTCTGCGAGCGGATCGTGGCGAGATAGCCGACGCGCGACGGTAAGCCGATACACAGAAGGCTTATGTAATCGTGTTAGAACCGAGAGACGTTGCGCTTCGCTTGCCTATAAATCGTGTACATCGACGCTTCGAAAGTCGGTCGCTTCGACAATGGGTGAAGGCTGCATGAAGTGGGAGTATACATAGGTAGCATGCGTTGCCGCTATGGCTGTATGTAGTGGTTTCGGCTGACCGAGCGCGGCCCTTCTCCTCCGGAGCAACAATCGTCAGTGAAATTCTCGAATCGGCGCGGGTTTCAGCGCCGCCTCCAGTTCCCTAGGCAGGTTTAGCAAATCCACCGGTCGGTTGGTCAACGATCACGAGAGGGACGACCATCCGAGGACCACGCAAACTTTGCCGAGGAACCTGCATTCGGTTGGACAGACGAGCAGATCGGGGAACCATTCGGCGTCGCGTTACCACCAGCCGGTAAAGCAAGCCGCATACCGTATCGTGGCTCCGTCATCGAACCAATCCCGCCAGTACGGGAGTATGATCAATATCTCGATAAAAAATACGGTGAAATCGCCAAAAATCCCCATGCAAACCATACAGACCGTCCTCCAGGCGCCTGTCAAACCGGAAAGAACCTACAAGTCGTCGCTGTCGCGCAGCAAGAGCTTCAACATCGAAGCAGCTCGAAACGGCGCGAACTCGCCATCGCCGAGGATACCCTGCACGTCCAGCTTACAGTTGAATCGACTCGACGAAACACCCCCCTTGAAAAGTCCTGGAATATTGGCTAGTATCAGTCGCAGCAACAAGGATTTATTGAGAGACAGTAGATACGAATATTAAATCGCGAATCGAACTGTTCGTTCTAGGTTAGGTGACGTCAGTCGCGGATTCAAGGTCAACAATGATACTTTGTCAGATTCAATTTCTCCCCACCGATAGTTTGGTTCTTTTGTTGTCACTGTAATCGCATTTCTGAAATCTTCGCTTGAAAAGAACTCGCCTTATTTCCGTTGTGACATTGTTCTGTATAGCGTAAGTCGTAAGTAAGGTAACGTTTACGTTGTCTAGAGTCTACGGGCTACGGCTACGGTATCGAGTGCTTAATTTTATTATTACGTGAGATTTACTTTTTTATCTCGTGCATTGGCCGACAATCCAAGATTACATATCAGATTTGTAGAGAAGAATAAGACGATAACGATTCATGTTCGTAACAATATATTATTCGTCGATATTGTACAAAGATACAATTCGCGATAACTTACTTTCCCTAGTAACATTTGCTTGCGTATGATGTATATCAAAATAATGCATAAAACTCCGCCGATACGACTCGCGGATGTTTATGTACATTTATATTTTTATAGACTAGTTTTCAAAAACCAAGCGTAGATTTATGGTAGAAGTAAAGCCTGATCTTTGCCTGAGGTATAAATGCATAAACGTTTCTGGCTAGCAGATAATAAATCTAAGTAAAATGGAACATGACCACAGACCTATTCAGAAACCTATTTGAAAATAGTATAAATTCATTAAGTCGGGATAGCAATCGATCTGATAGCTTCGTTTGGTGGTAAACGAAGTAGACACTGTGGTGGACGAATCGTAATTGTAAATCTTCAGCATTCCCTAAAATCTTTATTCCGACTTATTCTTCTTTCTCTTCTTCTTGTTTGTGCCATCTCGGAATAATTTACGATGTTTTTTAACAGCAAGTATTAGTATAATAGTGTTTGTGACGTAAGTACTAACACAGACCACGCACAGATTATTTAGAATGTACAAAATATAGGCCAAGTAAATCGAACCAAGATTCGAACAAACTCCTAACGTTACGACGAGGGCTGAAGTAAAATATTTATTAAACATACCTGAAACAAACACTTATTAGAACGTTAATGAAGAAGAAAATATATAACATCTCATCGATTTTGCTATAACGCGTGCCTTATTAATTTATTGCTACTTGTTACTGCCTCCGTACGCGGAACAATCCTGTTTCCTCGTTGGTTTTTGAATTGCGCGCGCTATCTAGAAAATCAAGAGAACCTGCGCCGCGTTATAGCAGAAACACGAATGCAATACGTACCGAGTATCGCGACCAAAGCATAAAATATTAATCCGTATACAGGATTTGGCATGTAGAAAGGAGACGTTTCTGGAATGATTCCAAAACCTTTACCGTATCTGAAATAAAATGCTTCTTTCAACTACGTTCATTGAAATGTTTTTATTTTGACTTTTCCCTCGGCAACTAATATGTTTATACTTCATTCGTTATTATAATTTCAATTGCGATTAAACACAATTGAGCGTCAACTTCACACAGTTAGTGTTGATGACAGCGTCACCGACATAATTATCATAAACATGTTTATAGTGCACTTACTCCGACATAAAAGCTTTGGTGCAGCTGACGTGTTCGCTGATATCGCACATTGCCTCGTAAGAATCGTTTTCTTCTTTCGCCATTTCCACAACGTACCCGTAGTAAGAGAGAATAAATCCTTGGAGGCAAGCCGATGCGATCGCAACGTTTAATTTCCATGCCGATTGCTTATTGTTAGACATGATTCGATATATTTCGCGGATATACTCGTAATTTGAATGCACCGAGTCCGTTCGGCCGACGATGATTTCGTGCGAGCAACCGGCACTGGTTTTCCACTTGAAAATTTAGTCGAACACTAATTCATGTTTCGCGATGGACGCAAGTAACTCAGATACGGCGATCGATAATCAAACCGGCGTGAAACACGCAGCAAGATTGAACTTTGATCAACGCTAAACGTTAACTATCATTGCGAGCTGAAAATATATCACTCGCTTGGCATGCTACGCCGGTCCCCACCATTCATGTATACCCGTAGTCCTAATGTTTAGGCTTTCACGGCAAAAGGTATACTTACGGTAGTATACGTATACATATATGTATACAGGGTGAGTCTCGTAACTCGTAAGTTATTTGTTGTACAAAAAAAATGTTCAAACAAATGTTGCATGATTTCTAGGGGGATATACAGTGCTGCAATCTGATTTTTCTTACTTCGATTTTTTATAGAGATATTATCGAAATATACTTATTCAAGTTGAAGGGTATCAGTTCGAGCACCTATACTAGCTTCCAGACAATAGCTATAATTATACATATAGGAAATTATATGAATAATATCTCGTTATTAGATTTATGATGAAAAAACTGAAGTTGACCTTCATATCTTAATAAAAAATCGAAGTAACAAAAATCAGATTGCAGCACTGTATATCCCCCTAGGAAGCATGTAACATTTGTTTAAACATTTATTTTGTAGAACAAATCTTTATATGTATATGTGTGACCGCTATAGCCAATATTTCGCTAGAGAATAGCTTATAGAATTTATTGGCAGAACTTTCAATTTTCAATAGGACAAACGGCATTCCAAATGAATCGGAATCTTTTATTTCAAGAGATTTGTACAATATTTAAACGAGCTTTAAATACATGTTTCTTGGAGTCACAGAGTGCTTATGGGTTGAAGAGAAAATGGTCGTTTTCCTTCTCATTTTTATTGTAGGATCGGGTTCACAGTTCACCGTAGACTTATCGTTATAATAATTGCCGACAATCCTTAAGCTGAAATTTTAATTTCGAAGGACATGCGTAATGAAATAAAATACGGGCAAACTGTTAGCGCTCAACTTCTGAATGCAGATTAACTCGTATACGGGAAACGATACGTAACAGCTGTTTTTAATGGAGCGCAATATATCTGAATTTCTCGTACTTCACATAATCCGTAGAAAACATAGATAATCTTGCGCGAGAATTTTGTTACACAAAAGAAAATGCACATAATAAAAAATTAACTATGTTATACATTAATGACACTTATATAAAAAAGATACGAAACGTAGATCGAAAATTCGAATATTATACTATAGGTATATAATGACTTCTTCGTACGTTGGAATATTTGAATTTAATGATACTTAATATAGACTTATTCCTGGGGAGCCATTGCTCTAGCTTGAGCTCGGACACGTTTTTCATACTCCAAGCGATTTTGACTGCAACAATAACAAAGATCGATTAGAATCCGTTTCTTTCCCTGTTAGCTCGGAATAGATTTAACCTAAAGTACTACCAATATATTGTGTACGCTTCCGCTTGGGCTGGATCTTTGACGTTAGGTTCGTTTAGCAAATCCTGTATGCCGAGTAAGATCTGTTTGATAGTGATGGCGGGTCTCCAGTCTTTTTCCTCATCTAACAAGGACAAACACACTGTCCCAGATGGGTATACATTCGGATGAAACAATGGCGGCTCAAATTTACACTTTGGCGGGCTGGAGGGATAATCATCCTTGAAGATCATTCGCAGTTTATAAAGTCCACCCTCCCATGGTGTCTGAAATGTTTTCCATTAGATCATATTATTTGTTTGCCAAACAGCAGATAGACACATTGTCCGAATATTTTTCAACTTACAGACTTCTTGCCAGGGATCGCACATTCCCAATTCATCAAGTTCAGCGTTCCATCTGGACTTTTCGTTGGTCTTGCTACAAATCCCTACAATGCAAATAATTCAATGTATTCCGTTGAAACAGGTTTGAAGGATCATCAAAACAATACATTGGCCACATTATAGCACTATGAAAAACATTGCCTAAAAAGGCTGTTCACACGGATAGTCAATTTAAACAGTTTTTCGATCGTATTATAAGGGTTAGCAGGGGGTGTACTGTATACAGTAGTTCGAAAATGGAAGAGTTTCCGACTTTTCAATTAGTAGCTATAAACCCGGAAATAATCTGTCAAGTGAAAATTGAAAAATAATAATGATCAGTTTCAATTTTCTCGATCGACGTTCTTTCAACTTTGAAAGGCGGCTTGGAAGCGTTAGGTTAGGATATCAGCAGTCATTTGGAAGAAAATGATCCGCCGCGAGCTGTCGATAAAAAAGCGTCGTCGAAGACGTTCCGTCGAGAAATATTTTAATTTGATTGAATGGCGAAGGAGGGGCGATCTAGATGTTTCGAACAACAGATAGCAAAGTTGGAAACGCGCGCGGGACTCGAGACTGCAGCGAGTAGTAGCGGTAAAGTATATATCTTACAAAAGGATGGTCTTTCCTCCATGCTTTCCGCTCTTCGGAGAGCCTGGCACCCGATATGCCTGACATTAATCTGCAACAAGTATATGTTCGGGTAACGTAACGTGTTTGGGCGCAAAATATAGTCAGGATCGTAGACAGACGTGGACCGTGACGTTATCACAGACTTTACCACGGTGCTGGACAATACCGATCCCGAGATTCAATTCCAGGCACTTTATGCGCCGAAATTTCATCAAACGCGGGCAGCACAAGGGTGAAAGCACAGAGTGTTCCCTCTGTGGCGAAACCAAAGTCCCCAAGAGACCACGAGAATTAACAAACCAACACAGAAGCCGAACTCAAAAAACCTCTTCTGCGAAAAACGATTCGCGTGTATGGGGTGCGCGTTCAGAAAACCTATGGACCCGCAACCGGCGCCCTACAAAAAAACCACAACGGATATATATTCCTTTTTGCAAAGTCCCGATCCACATTAGGACTTCTGCTAGTCCAGGAAGATACGCGTTTCCAATAAATCGTGCAGAGCAGTACCAATCGAATAGCAGTACACTTTTGTTCAGCTCAACGGTTGGCCAATTTTCCGCGATAAGTTCTGGTGTATTTGCCTCCGTTGGTAAAAAAGGAACACTCTGGCTGGACAGATTTTTCGACGTGACACCAATCGAAATGTAGAACGAGCTTGTCCAGGCCGATGGTTGGTTAACTATTTATCACTATTTTTAGATAAATATAAAATGTTAACTATCCTTTGGCTCTTATTTCTATTCGACGTTAATTTAGGTAGATCAATAATGTGGTTAGGCCCTCGATCAAATGTTCCGAATTCACTTTTATTGTAGACATTGAATCTGGCATAATGATACGAACCGCGTGGAACGGCATTGATTGTTCGTTATGTTTAGCAATAATGAAAGTCGTTTATTTATTAGAGTTGACTCGTTAAAGTAAAGTAAGAAACATGCAAACGAATTAACAGTTTAATGAATTGAACAAAGGTTTTGTTACTCGAATCATGGTAATTTGTATAGCAAATATGGTTGTATGTACCAATTATTCGATCCTATAGGATAGATCTATGACAACCACGCCTGCCACAAGCAGATTGAAGCAGATCCCGCCTAAGGCAGATATTGAGCAGACTACGGCCGAAGCTACGCTTCGACCAGCTCAAGGCAGGATTAGCTCAATTTCTGGCTCTGCGCCTGTAGGCGCAGACGTGACTTGTTCTGCCGGCAGCCTGCCTCAGAACCTGCCTTTGGCGGAATCAAAGATCTTTGATTAAATCGATTTACTCAAATATTCGGATATTTAACATTACAATTTGAACGTTTGTGAGAAGTTAGAAGTC
>CM052191.1:634847-671481 GCA_028455805.1 Lasioglossum figueresi | reverse complement strand
TAAATAAATTGTATATTAATTTTAAATTTATACCAGAAGGGATAATAAATGAATGAAAATTATTTTTCTTTATTGTTCGTCTTCTAACTTCTCACAAACGTCCAAATTGTAATGTTAAATATCCGAATATTTGAGTAAATCGATTTAATCAAAGATCTTTGATTCCGCTAAAGGCAGGTTCTGAGGCAGGTTCGGAGGCAGGCTGCCGGCAGAACAAGTCACGTCTGCGCTACAGGCGCACAGCCAGAAATTGAGCTAATCCTGCCTTGAGCTGGTCGAAGCGTAGCTTCGCCCGTATTCTGCTCAATATCTGCCTTCGGCGGGATCTGCTTCAATCTGGCTGTGGCAGGCGTGGTTGTCAGGGTCGCTACATCAGTGCGACCGTGCTGCCAAAGCATGCCAAAGGCAGGTTCGGGGGCAGACTGCCGGCAGAACAGGTCACATCTGCGCTTACAGATGGTCGGCAGAAATGAAATTTTTGGTTGATGAATTTTAAACTGAATTTATATGAAATTTAAAATTGAAGGGAAATTTATATAAATATATTCTATAGCATAGAATATAGAATATGCAGTATGCAGAACCAATATGTATTAACACCGATGCGTTTTGTATAACCGTATAAACAAATCAATAAACCCGAAAGAAAACACGTGTCTGAAATGTCATTGAATTCTCATCCTTCTGTACACGGATGTTCCAATCGTTTCAATTCCCTCTGTCCAGTACACGCGTGGTGCATCTAGTGCTTTCATCGAATTCGTCGTTCAAAATAAAATAATCGCGACACTCGACTCAAAATCTGACAGAGAGGAAGATATCTCACTCGCAGGAGAGACAAAGACAGAGATAACCAAGCAACTTCATTTATCGATGAACTTACAGCAACTTTGTGAAGCGAAGAAGCAATATTTTTTTATGCTTTTTGTGTTGAAATATTCTCTGTATTATTGCGGGGTAGCGTACAGAGCCCTTTTTTGAAAAAAGTGTACAGGAAAAAATTTCTTCTATAAAAACATACACTATTATTGTTTATAAAGTTTCAAGAGACAAATTGCAAAAAAGGCCTCTGTACGCTACCCCGAAATAATACAGAGAATATTTCAACACCAAAATTATCCAAAAATATTGCTACTTCGCTTCAGGAATTGGGAGTAGGTACATGGACATAAAACTGAACAATTTGTATGCCAACATGGTTGCTTCGCTATCGCGTTTTCGTCATTCCGCCGCAGTGCTGTGTCGTGTCTCCTGCTCACTGATATATATATATACCTGAGAGTATATGAGAGTGCTCACGCCTGGGGCAGTGCTCTTTGTATATATACTATCCGGCCGCGCTAGTGGTGAGCGCTACTGGCGGCAACTCATGTCGGGCAAAGATATTTTGCTTTCTGGTTCGAAAAGAACGTCGACGTTCGAAACTTCAAAGGGTGGTTTCTCAAGATGAAGGTCTGCTCTATCGCGTGATATAGTTCGATTTTACGCTGGATCACTATAATCATAGTGTGCAACGACCTTTAAGGGTGCGCCGGAGCGAACATACGCCACTATCGGCGTAAAGGTGAACTTAGAAACAAAGATAGAGAGGCAGATATGTTTCTCGCAGGAGAGGTTAAGACAAAGAATACAAAACGGCTTGTTTTTTCGATGAGCCTACTACACTTGCATTTAGCGAAGAAGCAATATTGTTTTATGCTCTTTGTGTTAAAATATTCTCTGAATTATTGCACGTTCCTGTACAGAGCCCTTTTTTGCAATTTGTCTCTTGAAACTTTTTAAACAATAATAGCGTACGTTTTTATAGAACAATTTTTTTTCTGTACACTTTTTAAAAAAACGGGCTGTGTACAGGAACGTGCAATAATTCAGAGAATATTTCAACACAAAGAGCATCAAAATATATTGTTTCCTCGCTAAATGCGTCTGTAGTGGGCTCATCGAAAAAACAAGCTGCTTCGTAATCTCTGACCTGCACGCCATTTTTACGGCCTTCTAATAAAACCCCGGTAATCCGCAATAACCAAATCACTACAGCATGTTTTTGCAATACAATTGATCGCCAGAAAACTCCGCAAAGGTCACGAAATTTCCATTCATAAAGCAATAAAAACTCGACCGTACGCCTCAACATTATACCATCGTCGAACTCGAACCCGGACTGCCTACCTGCGTATAGTAAACTGATGCCCTACTGTCGAATCTACGGAGGTGTCTTGGCACCTTACTATCCGGGGTCGTCCACGTAAACGCTACAGTGATGTCCGCATTACTGTCGTGTGTTTATACTACGTTCTAAGACGAGTGCCTACCCACTCCACTGGCGGCCAACGCCGCGCCGCACCGAAGGCGGCGATGATTGATCTCGGCTCGGGTATATCGGTGTAAACACCACACATTGACTCGAATGAATCGAAATTTTCAACTTTCTTAATTTTCATTATTTTTTTTAATGAAATTTAGCTATCGTATTTCTGGAATTTTTCTGATTAATATAAAACCAAACACGATATAATTCCAATTGTATTTAGTGGTTAAATCGACGATTCAAGTTTCGGTCGCAAGGAACGACAGCGTATTGGAAAGAAAGAGACTTCGGTTTCTCCTTTGAATTTCATTCTTCCTTCTCTATGTTCGGCTTCTCCTTCGAATTTCATTCTATCCTTCTCTATGTTCAGCTTCACCGTTGAATTTCAATCAATCCTTCTCTATGTTCGAAATCGCCTTTGAAGTAACAAAAATACGATCCAGGATCCAGATTACTGTCAACCAGAAATACGGCTGTTTGACAGTAATCTGGACATTACTGTATCCAGTACTTATACCCACTCCACTGCCGGCTAATGCCGCAGGGCGGCGATGGTTTATCTCGGCTCGGGTATATCGGTGTGAACCACTACTAATCGAATTACAAAACTTCTTAATTTTCATTATTTTTTTATGAGCTTTTACTGGCTTATTTCTGGCATTTTTCTGATTAAAAGAAGACCAAACACGATATAATTTCAATTGTATTTAGTGGTTTAATCGACAGTGAAAGTTTCGGTCGCAAGGAAGGACAGCGTATGGGAAAGAAAGAGACGCTCATTCTGTCCTTCTCTATGTTCGGCTCTCGATTGAAGTCTCGCCGCGGTTGGCGCGGTAGACGCAGTCATAACAAAAATACTGTCCCTATGCAAACACTTTCCGTGCAGAACACGGCTGTCGGACAGTAAATGAGCGTTTACTGTAATACATAGTACAAATGTATGCAGAACAAATATAGTACAAATATATACAGAACAAATAATATACAGAATAATACATATCAAAATAGTCGAAAAGTACATTATAAGTACAATAAAAGATTATAATATAATTCTTCTTTCTTGATTTCTTCTTAATTTCTTAATTACGCAGTCTTCTTCCGTGCGGATCTTCCAAGCTTCATATATTTCAACAATGCTTGCTGAAGTACTGCGTCTCGTCGTCTTTTGACGTCCTTCCGACGTAGAATATTATTGACTGTGGTGCACCACTTGCCAATAAAATATGAAACTTTCACAGTCAATATTCTTCGTTGTAGTTGTCGTGCATGCTGCATACATATAAGAAATGGAAAGTTCATTTCCCCATGCAACATGTTCTCCATGTATTCTTGGAGTTTATTTCTAAAATAAACATGAGGCATGGTTTTGTGCAGCATAGTATCAATTTTTTTTAATACGTTCTGTATTGATCCATCTTCGTTCAATCTGTGAAAAGATGCTTTGCACAACTCACATTCTTTGTGTGGGTTAACATATATTATCTTTTTTAAAATAGCATAGTTATTAATTTCTTCATATTCCTCCTGTGCTATATCTTCAGTATTTTGAGACGCAGCACTCGTTTCTTCCATTACTACCTCATACATTGCAGATTGAATAACTTCTTTTTCTACTTCTTCTGTTAGTAGTTTCTTTAGTGTAAACAGGAAGTGGCCACTGTAGGTATCTTCACAATTGAAGCCAACACTTTGGTTGGAGGTAATGTTGTTGATGAGCATAATTTTGTATGCTATCTGGAAGCCGTACGGAGTGGGATGTACGTTCTGATGACCAACAGATCGTATGCATCCGAAAAAATTTTCTAGGTGATCTTGATTAACGAATCTTGTCTTCAAATTTTTTAATCCCTGCGTCTTCAAAAAACTCCATAGAATTTTAAATGAGGAGATGGTCTTCATCCAATTCTTGAGGCATAGTGCTCCAGACACTGGCACTTTTGTAAGTGGATGAACATACCGCATACATTTTAAACTCCTCTTTGCGTTGGACCAAAATTCTTCATGTGCACTGGCGGCTTCTGATACGACCGTCCTCAGTGGAGCTTCTGAGGCTGCACTGTGTCCATTAACGGAGTCGAACAGCTTGTTGAAGAGATTAAGGACTTCCACTGTTGCGAGGCCTTCCTCCTTTGGTATCTTCAATGGACTATGGTCTGTTTCTACAAAGCCTATAGTAATGAATATTTTATTAGTTATTAAAGCATAACAGAACGTCCATAGTATTCATATAGTGAAATACAACTTTTACTTACATTAGTGGCGGCTAAGGAATCCTATATGCGACGCCACTGTTTCGCTGAAGACTTGTGATGCGTACTTCACTTTCATTTTTTTCATCATCTGAGGTACGACATGTTCATTTGTGAGCTTCTTCATCGTGGGGTGTACCACGTAGCCAGCGATATCCATATTATGCGCCTGTTCGATTATTTTCCATGATGTGAATTTCGCATTCTTTTCTTCTTGGCGTCACATTTATTTCTAGATCCTTATTTAATAAGTTATTCCTGATTCCTTTAATCAAGTGCGGCGGATCATAAAATGGTATCAATTGAATACCATCTATTTCAATTATGTCACATATAAGTACAAAATTATTGCATTGATTCTCAATATTATATTTTTTAAATTATACGGAAAACTTAATAAAATGTATACATACGGTGCTCTTCTTCCTGTTTCCATTTTTTCGCCAGTGTGTCTGCCTGTAATGTGTTGATGGCAGCAACATTTGACGATCCTTGGTCACATACAGTGCAACAACTTGTAGCCCAGTTTTCTTCAGTGCTTTCACTACATTCTTGATGCACTGTATTAATTGCGATGTTTTTATGTGCCCGTCGCAATAATTGTAAGAAATGAGCATTTTTCACCCACTGTGTAGGCCCCTTAACATGAAGACAAGGGCATGATCGGCAAATCTTGATGTTCTTCTTATGCCCCAGTCTTGGAAGCCACTGTTAACATCGTAGTCCACATGAGGCTTCAATAACATCTCGTCCCACATTAATAAATTTCTTGAGCACTCATGGTATCCGCTTGACAGTGGAGATGCTCCATCACAGCTTGTGATACTCCAGTCTTAACTGGGATTTTCCTTAACATCTTCTTTAGTGTAGTTTCACTAGGTACATTACAGTTTCCTCAGCAGCTTGTATGACTTCGTTGACTGCTTCAGAAATGCTAAGGCCAATATCTTTTCATCCATCGTGTAGCGCCTTTCCTGAAGACATATTTCATAAAGTTATAAATAAATTACAATAAAATAATACAATGAAAATACAGCATATATTAATTACACAGCACCAATAAATAGGTAGAGATCAAATATAGTTATATAGCCATATCCAAACACAAAACCAGTTAGTTATTATACCAGTTAGTATACGGGTCATTCCATGCAAAACCAGACACTTTTTGGCGTACCATCTCGAATTTTGTTCAAATTTGAATATGTTATAGTTTCTCAGGCACTTCATGCAACTCCATGCATGTGAAACAGCGTACAAAAAAATATTACAATTGTAATCATTACCTTTCTTACTGTCTGCATCACATCATGTTGATCCATGTGAACAGTAACAGTATTTATTATTTTGTTTAACATGTCTGGTATGTTGTGGTAAATTTCATTAGCTGTAAGTGCTGGATAACTATTGATATATTATTAACTATATCTACAATTTTACTTACCTGTGGCATGGATCTGGATGTACGTAGCTGCATCTCAATGAACATCCTCTGCTTGGTGGATAGATTTTCAAATCTATGTATCAGATTGGATTCTGATAACGGTGTTGCTCGTTCCAGTCGTACCTTTAAATTCTTGTCTCTTCCTATGTGCATAACGGTGTCATCAATGTCTTAGCAATGCTGTATAATCTAGCTGCATTTGGGGTCAAGTGGCACTTTTTCATGTTATCCCGCAGCAGTACATTTTGGCTCATCTGTGGTATTGAACACTGTTTTAACTGTTCTGATGATCTATTTGGACCAGCTTCATTGTGTTCGGTAATATCCCATGCTGTTTCTTCATACACTGGTGTAGTCATATCTTCACGATTACTGTCATCATTTCTTCATGATTACTGTCATCATTTCCCAGCAGTGTAGCAGAGGCTGGATATTCTTCTGCTTCTATATTTTCGTACGCATATTCCATCTTCTTACTCTGCACTGGCAAATGCAATGTTGGAATTGCATCATTTTTTAATCTTTTTCGCTGGGCAGTGCACAGGAAGGAGGTTTCTTCAAAGTGTTTGTAACACACCCTGTACTTGCGCCTTTCAGTGCTTGTCAGTTTAAGTATGACAAGACACTGAATTGTAATAGCCCAAGACTCTGATTGTTTGACGTCTTTGGGAAAGTGGTATGCTGGGATGGTCCCACTCGATGAACACTGTGGAACACAACAAGCTCTCACCATTTTGTTCCTATGCCCAAATGTTTGCACTAATTGTTTGTATAAATAGTCTGCACTTTATGTGTCTTATGTACTTATATGTTTTTATGCACTTGTATCACTTTTTCTTCTTGTTACAGCACTCCTTTGCACCTCACTATCCACTATCCTAAAAACAAACTTAAAAAAATTTTATAATTTATGCACAAAATTCGAAAAATAAGCTCCAAAATAAGTTTACTGAGTGTCGCTCAATTCTGAAAAATTATTTCTAAAATTTATTTGACACTGAGCAAACTTCTGTTTTTTAAGCTTATTATTCCAATTTTTAGCACAATGTAATTTAAAATCGTACAAAAAGTCCTGTAGTAATATAAAAATCGCAACTGTCCGCAGTCCACAACTGTCCACAACAATTTTGAGGCACAGCTCGGGGCACAGTTGACAGTTGATTTTGGCGGTGATAGTTTAATATTAGCGCCAAATTGCGCCCAATAGCGCCAAAGATTGGAACATCGGTCACGTCCAATCACGTGATATGCTATGATCGTGGTGCCATCTAAAATAACTCCTTGCAAATGAACTACACGGTCCAAGGTCATACATAAGAGTCACTCCCCACTCCCACTGACGTGCACTGAGACCTGAGCACGCCGACCGCTCTTTTATAAGACCTTGACCAGCGCAACAGGTGTACTAATATTCTGTGGGTGAACGGGTGAAGATTCGGCCCTCTACCGAAACACAACATTTTGACCAACTGCGCTTCCCTCTCCTAGTCGCGCCGGTGCGCGCGCGTGAACCAACTCTATTCCAGAGTTGGGCAAAAATGTTATTTACATAAAAATTTTGCCCAACTCTGTTCTATTCGACCAAAACGCATTGTAACCGGTTTCGAAATCTATACCTTATCCAACATTAACTATAACTTATCCATCATTAACAATTAACTTGACAGAGTTAATTATTTATACATTTACTGAACTAAAAACAATGTATTTATACAATACCCTAAATAATCCTTTTTCAATAAAATTCAATTCCTATTTTATTTAGAGAAATTAAAGCACTGACTCCCATTAATATATTCAGACGCTCTAAAAAAACGATAACATTTTTAATATAGCATTTAAAAAAATAGAACGTACAAAATGAAAAGTAAATTAAAATACAAAGAGCCTTCAGTGAATGTTGCTCATAGTAAAGAGAACATCAGTCAGAAAGAAAAATGGTATAGAATGTTAGGCCATATCAATTTTAACTAATTAAATATTTTATGTAAATAGCAATTGGTAACGGGTATTCCAAAAGAACTGGAAACAGAATTTATGAAATGTAAGACCTGTATAGAAAATAAAGTGCATAATTTGCCATTCAAAGATAATAGAACTATAAAGCCAAAAATATTCTTGAAATAATTCATACAGATGTGTGTGGTAGTTTTTAAACAGCCAGTATAAATGGAGTACGTACTGTACTTCTGAAAGAAATAAGATCAATTCAATGTTTTTTTTGGTTTAAACATGTTTAGATGCCCTCGTAATCTACAAAGCTGCTTTGAAGTTTACCACTGAAGCCACTGTAGAAATACTAAAACCAGCTGCGAGGGTTCCCGTTAGCGGAACGAAGTAAATATAGTAATCCCGCGATCTAAGCCTGTTCGCCTAAATAACAATATCTTTGTAGATCTACAATGGAGCTTGTAACAATGTTTTACAACGCTCCGAAAAGGACGGAATTGCAATTGTGGATAGTTATAGCTTCTGTGTTGGTGGGGGGTAGTATTACTAATCATTATAGTCGCGGTTTTAAGTATGCTATAACATTTTTTTTATTTTTCATATATTATTACAATATATTGTAATAATTACTGATACTATTTTCTACAATTAAGGGGTTTCTTTAAGAGAAAAGGCTGCAAACGAATAACGAAGTAAGTACAGTATAATATTTTACATACTTAAAATGTAATTTACATATTATTCGCGTATATTATTATTATCTTTAGATCCCGGAGGAAGAAATCGAGGAAAGCGTCGCCACAATTAAACCGACAACCAATGACATTTACAGAGAATACAGTAAAAGAAATTGCTAACGTCGTGTTAAACTGTTTCAACTTTCGTCTAATAAAAGACATGTACTTGCTAAAATTCTATCATTTTATTTACATTATATGCATATTCAATAATGTTCTCTACGGAAAATCCAAATTTATGTATGCAAAGATTTATTCTAGTTAATTCACTTGGCATGTATTTACAGTTTTTATTATGTTCGACCATTCCTCTCTTTTTACACGACGAAACTAGGCGAAAACTGCAAAACCCTATTCTTAACATATACACAGAGTGTGTGACCCGAATAATTACAATTCTTTCAAAGCGATCTTAAATACAATACTTGCGGTCGACCACTTTCCGTTATATTTGCAAAAATCGATTAGTAAAAAAGATTTTGTCCGCACGGTAGTGCGGAGTGGTTTTGCGGATTATGCACCGAAAGTTGACACGTTCAAGGTCGACGCGAATCGGTACAGAGTGTGAACATAAACTATTCTCTCGAATGACCGTTATTCATTTGGTCCATGCGTTTCTCAGCGTCCGAGCTGCCTAAAAATATAACGAGAGACCGATGACGTATCTTGCCAAAATCACGTAGATCCACATTCCCTGTATATTATGTACATTCTGGTACATTCTGTTACATTCGTTAAGTCTGTCGATATTATCCAACGTGTCTTTGTAGCAGAGACACAGGCGATCATTGCGTTTTCTGTTTAATCAGCGCAAACTGCCATTGCAGAAATTGATTTCTGGATTCAGGAGCAGCTCATGCACAATCCTCGAGTCAGAATTCATTCTGTTCGATGTTAATCGTTGGTCCATCTATTCGTATTATGATAGAGGGCAAATTTATATCCTATTTGTCGTAGCACATCGACTGCGTTGCGACAGACTACAGATAGGAAGGTGGATGATGATAACAGACTTATGACGTTTGCCTCCGGCACATAGTCTCATACCTTTTTTTCACTAATGGTCCTGAACATCTCATTAGGACAACTCTGTTCTTTTCAGTCCCAAACAGATTCAATGATTGAGTGACAACTGCTTTCTTCCTTAATATGATGAGAGTCCATTTTCTTTCCCGTTAAGTTCGTTTTTATAACCCACCGACGCCGATGAATCATTTATATTCACACGCTGCATGCACATGGTCTTTAGACATTTCGAAAGTGTAACGTATTCGGAGTAGAATGACGATGAATGATTAACATTACATTTTTATGTACATACAGTTGTAGTGTTCTGTAGAAAGTGAACGCAGCGTATCATTGTATATATATATATGTATATATATAGTTATATATATATTAAACATATATATATATGTTTTTTCAAATTGTCCGAAGCTGGTCAACATACTTCATTATCCTGCATATAGATGAATAATTTGAATATCAATTGATAAAATTAGAAAAGGGACTACATTCCCTGTAGCAGACTCTTTTTTTTTACGCAGACTATTACACTTGAACTGCAGCAAGGTCGGCCAGCATCGTACAAATTCAAACAGATTATGCGTTTTTTTTCTTTCTTTGTTGCACTGCGTTGCACCTGACAGTGTTTAATGTAAACTAATTTCTATTGTGCACATAATTATGCTTATTTGATATAAGATATCACAATCAGAATTTATGTACATCGAGCGGGGACATACGATCATACTGCTTTTATCAGACTCGTTCAATAATATTTAATAGCTGAATCGAATGGACTTAGGACACGTGATCCAAACGTATATTCTAAAATGAGACAGGTGTGTTATTATGCGAAGTGCATCGATTATTCAGAAAAATAAACATAATCATGTCTGTAAAATGTAATTAAAATAGGCAGTATGTAAATTCCAAGTATCACTTGCGCGGCACAAGCGTCGAATTTATGGTTCGATTCTCGTACGTAAAATTAACGATTATTCGAAGATGATATATAAAATGTGATTCGTATGTGACTCGACTGAACAGATTCAGTAATTAGTTTCGAATGATCTTTCGATTAACCCGAAGGGTTCGTTGTACAAAAATGAAAGTAAAAAAAAGAAGAAAGAAAAAAGAATAGTGTTGAATCGCAGAAATATTATTCCTTCTTTAAAGAATTTTTTTATCTACGAACCATCACTAAAACTCCATTCTGATATGGGTACGCATCATGAGCTGAATGCAAGACAATCGCCCTTTCCTTTACGATCGTAAACATGACACAGTCGCATTCGAAGAAAAAAGAAAAATTGAACACTCGAATATTCCATTCGGTTAAAGCGAAAAGAAGCGTGTTAACGCATGAGCGTTCCACGTAATAGAAAAACACTTTTTGCGTTCCTCATTTTCGGATGCACAAGCTTCTTTTTTCTTTACCGCGAACAGATATTGCTAGGGACAAAGATGAAGATCTTGGGTAATGAATTCGTAGGAGAAACATAATTTGATATAACGCGATAGACGAAGCGGACAACAACACCCAATACCTTCGAGTCCTTGTTCAGATCATGATACAGAAGACCAAGTAGCACGTACAAAGACGCATGCATCGATAACGTAACAAGTATAATTAGAAAAGATGTTCGAGACAGTATAGTTATTTGTTAAATGCTTCCGTCGGGATCTGTCCTCGCTTGAAAAACTCCTGGAACGTCGCAAGCGCGTTGTCGTAACTCCATTGTACCTCCTCGAGACACTTCAGACTCCATTCTATATTCATGTTCGTCTGTTGACTGAGCGTCGCGGTCATTTGTTGTTTTACTTCTTCTGACAATTGCGGTGGAACTGGCTTCAAAGGGGTACTGCTCGACGATGATGCGGCTTGCTGCGTTGGGCTCGACACCTGGTATGTCATCTGAGTGTTCAGGTTCTTCGTTTGAGCGTCCGTTGGATTACCGATATGTAATTGTTCGTTTCGAATACAATAACCAGTCCCTTCAGGTACGATTACAAACGTCCTATTGAAATGACGAAGAGGCTGGTCTTTCTTGTCCAGCTCTTTAAAAAGACCCGTGACTGTGATCAACATCATCACTTCCTGCAATCACAAGCGAAGCAATTACATTTAGTCTTTTTTTAAAAAGAAATCTTAGTAGAGTGTTTTCTCGATAATTGTCGAAAAGACGTGTTCGAGGGAGAATTATCGGCGAGGAATACTATTCTTTGACTTCTGCCGAACGTAGAAAAGAACTTACTGTCACTAGGCTAATATCCATCGTAAATGTGTTTATATAGTGCATAGTTTGTGGCATTTCCGAAATAAACGAGACCACGGATAATCTTCCTTGCTTCAATAATTTGTGTCTCTTGTTCGTATCGTTTACTCTGTACAAGTTTCTGTTTTCCATAAGGTATCCGCTTAATCTAGATAAGCAAAGTTGTTGGTATCGTGGAATATTTTCAATAAAGAACATATCGCCGATTCAACTTACTTGTTACTATTGTGAGTACAAGACACGGTCATGCTAAAGGACGCGTGCTCGTCATACGCATTCAACAAGGGTTGACGGTTCTCGCTATCGAATATAAGAAAATATTGTTGCAGAAATTGGCTAGCAATTTCTTGCACTTTCGCGTTCGCAACGAACATTCTTCGAGAGGGCGGCAACTTATTTCCGTCGTCCGCTACGTCGAACAAGATTGGTTTTGGGAGTTCCGTACCATCCTTTTAAAAGAATAAGAAAAATGATGTATATTTTGTTGATAGGATTAATCGTAAATAGTTTGATAATGACTTACCAGCCGTAGAAGTTTAGGAAACCGTCTCCGCACGTCGCTAATGTCGGGAAAGAAAAGCCAGAAGCCAGGAAACTCCAAGTTAGTCGGAATAACAGAAATATTTGCCTTAGTATTGAAGGATACAATGTAGAAGAAAATACACAGACCATTCAGAACATTCCAGGGACAATTGTTCTCTACTAATAAATTCCTGCTACTAAATTTTAAATACATTAGACAACAAATCAAAACTAAATCGGTTCAAAATACACAAGGCAGTTCTATTAAGCTGCCCGTAGAGCTTTCTTGAGAATGTTTCAACATTTTATCGGAACGTAGACAAACAACAACATTTCTAGTTGTGTTAGTAGCTTCAGTAAACTATCCACCTGGAGAATTCTTTTATCAAGAGAAAAGAGATCGTATTAAAACCATATATTACCTAATATATTCGCTTTGTCGAGTTTTATACTTGTTGCAAACGGGATTTCCAGTTAGCTTCAATTCCTCCAGCTTTAAGTCTTTGATATGATCTAGTTGCCTAATGTCTTTTACCTGGAAGTATTAACTTTACAATATTTCGTGTACCTTTGCGTAACACACCAAAAACGACAAAACATTCGCAATTTCGTAATGACTGACCCAATTGTCTCCGATGTATAGTATCTTCAATTTCGAGAACTTTTTACTCAATACATTTAATCTTTCCAACATATGCAATCGGGTTCTGTCTAAATTCAGTGCTTCCAGATTCGGTATGTGCTCTGATACGATGTCTAATACAGTTTTTAACACGATAGGCCGAGACAGGGAACAGAAATAGTCGTTGGCAAGATCTAGAGTGAAAAATTATGTTCGGTTAATATTTTCAATAGAATAGGAAATACTTAAAATCTGAAAATATACCAACCTGGGTCTCCATGGAACTTTGATAAATCCAATGCATTCGTTTCATTTACATAACGTTTAGACACGACTTGTTTCAGTCTATCTTTCAGTTTACTGTCGACTTCACAATATGGAAGTAAAAGTTGAAAAATCTTCACTTGCAGTTTAAACCCATCTGTGGTGGTGATCTTCTGATGACAATTACTCAGTGCCATTGCTTCTTTATCGTCGTCCACATAAAAATTTGCTTCGTTTCTAGCAACTTTATACTATCGGTAAACAGGAAAATACAGTCAAAAAAATGATATTATCTTATTGATTGCACAATGCGGTCAATATTATTTACCATTATCGGAACAAAAGTTTCTGGTGCCATATAGCTGAGAAGATTATTTAATATATATTCCTTGTCGTACTTGTGTCCATATGGTATCTATGGTTTAAAAAACAAGGGATATTGTATTATATTATTTTCAGGTTCTCGTATTTACACGCTTCTAATAATCATTCCAATTTCTAATTTTACTTACAACAATCTTGTAACAAGAACCCTCAGGAAGATTAATCCTAATTTTATTAGCCATTTTTCCTCCCCTGAATCCTCTCATGGGTGAGGGGCTGACTCTTCCACGTTGAGAATGAAATTCTCTTGCAACTTGTCTGCTGTTGTTATTAGAACTGGCCACCATCGGAACATCATCGTCTAAGCATGCTAACAGCGTGTTCTTACTTAATTTACTATTGGATGGTCTTTGTGTTTTGAAAGACACTCTGGGTCTATTTCCAAGGTGGAATTGAAAAGCACCATTGTTTCTCGGTACACGATCATCGTGTCCTGTACAAAATAAAAGTTAGTAAACCAGTCTCTCTGAAAATTGCATCAGCAATTTTTATTTATTTTGTTGCTTTTATTTTTTCAATAGATATAATAATATAGACACGTTTTAAATGATAAAAAGTTTTATTTATTTGTAGATATTATAGTATGAAAATTCAGGTTTTATTAAAAAATTTGGAACATAATATTCACGAAAAAGCAGGCCGTAACGAAAGCAAGTTACAAAAATAGAAAGACTTACCGAAATAGTGTTTCTCATCCGAATTTCCGGATCTTCTGTTGCGACCACCCCATGACTTTTTATGGAATCCAGACATCTTTAAGTTGTGCTATATAAGTAGAAGGTAGAACAATGTAGAATCATAGGCGAAACATCAAGATCATCGGTTTTTTTTAAGGTTAGGCAACAACAAGCTTTTTACGCAGTTGGTTGGCTTTGTGCACCACACCCACGCCCATTCGCCACCAGATCAGATGGATAATTACACGCTATCTTTCTTCCTCCTGGCTTTTCTTTATCTACAGCTATCACTCGTCAGCACTGAAATTAACGTCGTCTCGTCAAGTTGCTTACAAATAATTCAGCACGTTGACCGTCAACGGTTGACGTTGTTTAACCTAAAGGATGCGCAGCAGTGCGCAGTGATGAGATACGGGGCGCTTTTTTTGCGCATGCGCGAGTTTCGGCAGGAACGTGTCTACGTCCGAAGTCTGTGGGGAACTATTGAAGGGAAAGTAGTGGGCGACTATTGGTGCGCCGGAGCCAGAGAAAATTCCCTAGGAAGCTCTTGACAAGGATAGAGAGATCCTCGTCTCTCCTATGGGGCTGCGACGGAGAGGGGGACATGTCGCTCGCATTAGAGACAAAGACAGAGATTACGAAGCAGCTTGTTTTTTCGATGAGCCCACTACAGACGCATTTAGCGAGGAAACAATATATTTTGATGCTCTTTGTGTTGAAATATTCTCTGAATTATTGCACGTTCCTGTAGAGAGTCCTTTTTTGGAAAAAGTGTACAGAAAAAAAATTCTTCTATAAAAACGTACGCTATTATTGTTTAAAAAGTTTCAAGAGACAAATTGCAAAAAAGGGCTCTGTACAGGAACGTGCAATAATTCAGAGAATATTTTAACACAAAGAGCATAAAACAATATTGCTTCTTCGCTAAATGCAAGTGTAGTAGGCTCATCGAAAAAACAAGCCGTTTTGTATTCTTTGTCTTAACCTCTCCTGCGAGAAACATATCTGCCTCTCTATCTTTGTTTCTTAGTTCACCTTTACGCCGATGGTGGCGTATATTCGCTCCGGCGCAGGAACGTCTAGCGCAGTCCGTTACGACCGTTACGACATGGGGCGCGTAAAAAGAGCGGGTGCGAGAATTTCAGATAAGTTATTGTTAATATTTAATTAAATAATATACACGTACACATGTTATACATTCATTTTTCAAATCAAATCATACTAAATTTTGCGAAATTAGCTGGGCAGCCAAGGTACCCGATCTTCGTACTTGACTGAGGCTAGAATTGTCGCGCATGCGCGGAAGAAGCGCCCCGCATCTCATCACTGAGGATGCGTGGGAGCAAACATATCCCACCATCGGCATAAAAGTGAACTAAGAAACAAAGGTAGAAAGGGAGCTTTGTTTCTCGCAGGAGAGACAAAGACAGAGAATACGAAACAGCTTGTTTTTTCGATGAACCTACTACAGATGCATTTAGCGAAGAAGTAATATTTCTTTATGCTCTTTGTGTTGAAATATTCTCTGAATTATTGCGGGGTATCGTATAGAGTCCTTTTTTGCAATTTGTTTCTTGAAACTTTATAAACAAGCATAGTGTACGTTTTTATAGAAGGAATTTTTTTCTGTACATGTTTTCCAAAAAAGGGCTCGTACACTACCCTGCAATAATACAGAGAATATTTTAACACAAAGAGGATTTGGAAAAAGTGTGTCGTCCCGTGTGGAAATTGAAGAAAAAGAAGACGTGCTGGCATGTTTTGTAAATTCTGAATGTCAAGAGATGATTCCGAGTCTTCACGTGAAGGCTCAACATTGAAATTATGCACGGGTAAAGAGGAGCTGGTGGAAACGTCCTGCACACTACCAACATTCGCGGGGCTGCTATTTTATTACACAAAGACTCCAAATTCGCCCTTATTTCATTCCAAATCCGTCGTTTTTGGCTATCGCTTAATTGCATATATGGTTTCCGCGAGAACGACGTCTTCAAGCATTTCCGACTCATTGTGGCAAAATGAAACCGAATAACCAATATAAATATTTACAAATACATACCTCGTTTCCTTCCTTCCTTCTACGTTATGCACGTACTCCACGTTGTGTACGCACTGCACGTAATTCACGTGATCCACGTAATCCTGGTAACTCACGTTATCCTTGTAACTCCCGTAATCCACGTAACTCACGTAATCGACGTAACTCACGTAATCCACGTGGTCAATCTGCTACGTCGCAACGCACACCGCACTCGGGAGTGCAACCACAGGACGATGCTGTATAACGACCGAGCTAATCGAACGAGAACTGACAACCAGACAACTGACCAGTGACGAGTGATGATAATCACAGCCTGCCGGCTGCCGGCAGTTAGGGCAACGGCCTAACGAACGACGATGCAAGGGAGACAAAGGAATTCGGTAACGGATTTGACATTAGGATAGAAGGATATGATGGCCCACGCGACAATAATAACGAGTTCGATGACCTACCGACACGGCGAGGTTTAGAAACTCGGTCGATTACCTCGCCGGTTGTCATCCAAGTCAAACAGCTGATATCGTCGGTGGGGCAAAAACTATCGAAACGCGCAGTTCTTATGCCTCACCAGAGAGTATCTGGCCTCAACGACGACTCGTACACGAGATCTAAACAAGTGTGAGAATCCCCTCGTGGGATTTTGAACAACTACAAATAATATTTTAAAGATTCTTGAGTAGAATTCTAAATTAAAAAATAGAAGTTTTCTTTTCCCTTCGTTAAGATAAAATAAATTAAATATTAAGATGCATTTTTTTTCCCCCCATCAAAATGTTTTTTTAATTAATGTACTCTGCCGAAACAAAATTTGCTCGGCGTAAGGGATTACGAATAAATAAAATTCAACGTTATACGGGGTTCGTCATTTCGTTTTCCCTCCTTTTTTTGCATCCACTCGAAATAAATATAACATTTGGTTTTCTTACGCCCTCTATGCCGACGAACGAAAAATGTTGGAACTAGATCCACGAAAGCGATCAAATACAAATGGCTAACGAGTTGTGTCTGTGATGTTATGACTATGTATATGTACAAATTATAATTTTTAATTTGATTTTATTATGTTATATGTCTACAATTATCTTTATCAGTACAATATTAATAAACATAGATACCAAATTTTCAAATTAAAGAAATACAGTTTTCATAAATTTTGAACGTAAATAAGTTTACTCCACACGTATAGATAGATAACTTTATTTAATTCCCCTTAGGGTTACAAATCCATTATACAACCTCACATACCACACATGCATTCTCCGTTCTTACAATTTTTCATAATTATAACTTATGCCTATCTTATATCTACCCAGATAGCCAAGCGACTATCGAGTAGGGCTGTGCGAGTACCCGCAAAATGCGAGCCGAGCTACGCTCGACTCGATTGGTCGAGCCGAGTTGAATACTCGCACGAAGCGAGCAGCTCGCACGAAGCGGGTAGCTCGCATCGATGCAAGCTACTCGCATCTGCTCGCATCGACGTCATTGGCTCGCATCGGTGCGAGCTACTCGACTTGGCTCGTCCAATCCAGTCGAGCTTAGCTGAGCTCGCACCGAGTGTGCGATTCGTACGAAACGAACGGCTTGCATGAAGGAGTCGACACGCAATAAATTCAAGCGTAATATAACATGGTGCGAGTTATACATAGCGGGAAGATCGGCACATCGATATTATCAATAATTTTAATATATTGAGAATGCTAAATATTTTGGGTAATGTTGAGTAATGTGAATTCAAAATTTGTATAACCCTTCTATTGAAGATTATAAACAATTTTGCGACACAACACCTATTTACGACAGTACATTAAACAGGAGTGTAGATTGACCCCTGAAAGTTAATACCCCCGATGTTTGTATACCCGTGAGATGAGTACGTTTATGCATACAAAAATTAATAAAATAATGCTCTCTGCCGATCATGTCTACTTATTTATATAAACCCAGAAAATAGTTGTCATTGCATAACTATCTTCAATAGAAGGGTTATACAAATTTTGAATTTACATTACTCAACATTATTCCAAATATTTAGCATTCTCAATATATTAAAATTATTGATAATATCGATGTGTCGATCTTCCCGCTATGTATATATACATAATAATACATAAGTGTATACAATAATATACATAAGTTATAATAATACAGTTATAACTCGCACCATGTTATATTACGCTTGAATTTATTGCGTGTCGACTCCTTCATGCGAGCCGTTCGTTTCGTACGAATCGCACACTCGGTGCGAGCTCAGCTAAGCTCGACTGGATTGATCGAGCCAGAGATGGGCAATTATTTATCTAAAATTTTTAAATAAAAGATAAACGAAAGTTATCTTTTATTTATACTTATTTTTCTAAAATACATATTCGATACAGTTTATCTGTAAGATTCTCTCCAGAAATTTCATTCGTCATCTGTAATTTATCAAAGCTCGAAGTAACGGCGTAAAGCTTATTCAACGCCTCTAGCGGCAAGATGTTATTCCAGAGGCACTATTCGTAAGATACAGCCGAGAATTTTTAGAGTATCTTTCACGATTATTTGAAAGTTGAAGGCAGCGCCACCATGTATCTTACGGTGTATTCGTCAGACCTTGCCTACGAAAATTTATCTGTCAGATTTCAATGGAAAAATTTCATCTTAACCTTCATATTTATTCGAAGCTCGATGTAGCAAGATGATTTATTCGATTGTTTTATTCGTAACGAATATTTCGAAAGAATGAAAATCAGATGTATCTCTATTCGTAATTTTTATTCGACTTCGAATAACTGATTGTGAGATCTTGATCCGACGTTGTCACGTCGTAATACGTACGTAGCAGGTACACTGACTTTCATTAATGTTGTACATTAAATTGTATATTCAATATTCGGACACTCGTAGGACGATAACAATTGTTTAAACAAATAGATTTGTATTATTTAAACGATTGTTTAAACAAATAAATTTTCATTATTTAAACAAATGTTTAAACAAATAAATTTGTATTATTTCAGCACGTGTTTAAGCAAATGAATTTTTATTATTTAAACAAATGTTTAAACAAATAAATTTTTATTATTTCAGCACGTGTTTAAGCAAATGAATTTTTATTATTTAAAGAAATGTTTAAAAATTTATTTGTTTAAACATTTGTTTAAATAATAAAAATTCATTTGCTTAAACACGTGCTGAAATAATGAAAATTTATTTGATACATTTATACACACTACAATAAAGATACATTTGATTTTTATCTCTTCGAAATACTCGTTACGAATAAAAGCCGCAAATAAATGGTCTGGATAAATCGAGCTTTAAATAACGAATAAAGATGACAGATAAATCTCGCGCGACATCTGGATTCGAATAATCCATATAAATACGAATCTATTTCTTCCAATAAAATCTGACGGATACTCTGCGACCAAGTAACGACAGATACAACCGTAAGATACATCGTGGTGCTGTATGCGGCTTACGAATAAAAGTTGAAGATAACCAGAAAATTTCTCGGCGAGACAGACGAATAAACTCTCCAAACCGAGCGCTCGAGAGATACAGTTACAGATAAATTCTCGCGCTGCATCCGACTTCGAATAAAAGACAAAAGATACAGTTTATTTTATCTGAAACTTATTTGAATAATTTTTTATTCAGATACTGCCCAACTCTGGATCGAGCCAAGTCGAGTGCTCGCATCGATGCGAGTAGCTCGCAACCGATGACGTCGATGCGAGCTACCCGCTTCGTACGAGTACTCGACCCGGCTCGACCAATCGAGTCCCGGCTCGACTCGACTCGAACTCGGCTCGCATTTTTGAGCTCGCCTGCAGCCCTACCTGATACCTTATGGGACTTGGCGTCCATAGGAATCTGTAGTACCGTCACCATAAAATACCAGTGATTTCAGCGTCTTCTACGCTTTGAGAACGGTGAATTCGAGAACTAGATTCAACGCGACTCGGGTTCGACTGGTCAAACTTCTACAGCGTTGTCAAGTCTAAATTACGCATCGTTGTCAGATTATGAGTTTTCAATATATCCGAAAATCATCGGATAGCGCGATAGCAAAGAGGCTCTCTTCTGCCCATTCACCGTAAAGAGAACCAAGGTATGCATGCATACATCTGTCACTTGATACGTGACTGTTCCGTCGCGCAGGAACACGACACATAGATTCCGTTGCAACAATATTTATGGTACGTTCGTGACTAAACATCTTCCTCGAAGATTTAGTCAATTAGAGTCATTCGGCGACCATTCGAGACATCTGGCAAATGTCTCGTTCTTGTATATCTTAAAGAACAATGTACCATAGAATTGGTCCCTTCGAACGACCACCCGGACCGTCACGGGCAGTGTCATATAATCGAGCCTCGTCGCGCCTCCTTCCCAACGCTCCTTCAGAAAAGCGAGAAGGAGATGTCAACATTCGAATCATGCTGATTGGTAAATGCAACTTTCGGCAGGAACCAATCAGCACATGTTTTTCCTCGTCGCGTTCGGACAGGAAATCGAGTTCCGACAGTTACATCTTGGCTTTCGGACAAGCATCATCTTTTAATCCTCGGTTAGACAAGTACAACGCACCGGCCGTTGTCTTGTCATTCAAACCGGGATAAGTGTCGAGAAGTTACATTGCGGTAGTTCGTTGTCCAGCGATCGGGACAACCGCGCTAAAATCCGCGTCATATCAATCGAAAACCCCTCGCGTGCGCTAGCGTATAAGGCAGGACCTGCTAGATCAGCCTTACCGACAAGTCCACTAGCAGGTCCGGGACGAAACGCTTCTTTTAACATATTCTATTATAATTCGAACCGATTTGTCTTATGTAATCGCTAAACCCATTGAACCGGCTACCCAAGATTAATTTGGCGGGTAGTAAAGTCGTACGAGGACATTCGCCGGTCGACGCGTCCGCGATCGAACCGGGCTCAAGCCTTACAACCTTGAGTGGAATCCGTCCGCGCATACCCGTGAGTGTCGCCTCAAACATACGATCCTAACAGTGACTGTTGTAACCATGCGATAGTTAAAAACATCCAAAACATAATCGATATTCTCAACCGATACCTGAACCGACACCTGAACCGATACCTCCACTAATAAAACCATTCAATTCACCTGAGACCCAATCCATAACTCCCATGATGCGCCGATAACACCCAGTATACAGGGTGAGTCACTTGACGTTTGCACCTCAAATATCTTTGTTGTTTCTAAAGATACGTAAAATATGGTAAGGACAAAGTTGAATGGTACAATGGGGCTGACACGATGCCAAAAAAATTTTGTTTTTGTCATTTTTTTTTAGAGATATCAAGGTCACCTTGTCTTTTTTAAATGGAACCACCTTTTTTAAACACCTACAACGATAGTCCCTTTCATTAAGAATTCAGTGACTATAATTATTCCAAGGTCATTCAAGGTCAAGGACAGAAAAAACGTATAAAACTAAAATATGGAAGCAGAATACCTGTATTTTATAAATGTTCGAAACGATGGCCGTCTACGTCGATATATTGTTGTAAACGAGCTCTGAAGGAATGTTGAACTCTGACGCGTATCTTCAACTGTTGTTGGAGCATCCTTGTACACGGTCTCTTTTACCAGACCCTATAAAAAGAAATCCAGTGGATTTATATCAGGCAAACGTGCTGGCCATGAAATCGAGAATCCAACGTTTGTCTTGCTACTCGTGCACAATGAGCAGGACAACCGTCATGTTGGTACAACATATCATAGCGATTTTGTAAAGGGACATCTTCTAACAAAATTGGCAGATCTTCTTGCAAAAATTGAGCGTATTTCTGTCCCGTCATCGTTCCGTTAACGAAATATGTGCCAATTACTTTGTCGTTCAAAATACCACACCACACGTTTACGCTCCATTGTCTTTGACGATCAATTTCTCGCATCCAGTGCGGATTATCCACAGACCAATAATGGGCGTTCCGTAGATTAATTGAGCCTAGATCAGCGAATGTTGCTTCGTCCGTAAACAAGACATTAGAAAAAAATGAATGATTTTGAAGCAATCCCCAATGACAAAAGTTAATTCTATTTTGAAAATCATTCCCGTGCAATTATTGATGGAGCGATATGTGGAACGGATGAAATTTATGTCGGGCCAGAATTCGTATTACGCTACTTTGACTTATGCCTGCTTCCCGTGCAATTTTTCTCGTACTCACGCGAGGATTGGCAGCTATAGCTGCTAAAATATTAATTTCATTGTCTTCGTTAGTCGTGGGATTCTTCCGTTTGTGCTGTCTTGCATGCACACTTTCAGTACTTCGGAACAACCTGTACGTATTAATGAAAGTCTGTCTAGAAGGAGTGTTTCGTTCGGGGTACCTTTTTTCGGATGTGTTGGAACCCCAGGGAATATCGTAAACCTCCACACCCAAGGCCACAGAATTCACTGGACCTTTTTTCCTCCACTTAACGCTACTCCTGCCCCCCCCCCCCCGATCCGCTCTCCGCATACTGAGGGGGTGGTAGTAGCCATTTCCACACCTGTTCTTGGCTCCTTGCGTTCGGGGTACCTATCTTCATAAAGTAATCGGGCCTGCACTGCATTTTGTCTACAGTCACAGTAAATCGTGATCGTATCACACTTTTCAGTCATTGAATAAGACATAGCGGAATCGCGTTTGGAAACATACCGATAGTAAATAAGAATGCTGAATAACAATAACATTGAAGGACCTTAGTATGTTTACTTTAACTACGACCATAGTATGTTTACTATTTACTACAAGTCTCAACCGTGATTATTGGAAATGGGTGGTTAAAATAAACCGATACTCTTTATATAACTGATAACTCTAGTTTATTGCGTAGAGCTCGGAAGGACGTCGTTCAGCGTCGAAGGCTAATTCAGAAGTGAATAGAAAGTCAAAAAAGGGCAACGTGGATAAGTCCGTTGTCCACTTAAGGACTGCGTCTCCTAGACAGACGACACTCGCGTGTGACTGCACACAGTCACCACAGTACACTCACACACCGCTAGACCACGTATACGTACGCAAAGATTGCAAGGGTCCGGGGATTCCACTCCTGATATCTTAAGAATGCAAAGACGGGGTTTCTTATTAGTCAAAATCGGTAGATAAAAGATCAATCTAGGGGGCTATTTGCCTCAAAAGTCCTACTTTTACGTTTACGACGCGTAATTCTCATTATTCTGCAGCATGTCGCGGAGCCGCGAGTAGCAATGGAGAGGCGACGGTGCTGCCGCCTATCGTGGCTGTCGATATGCTACCGAATAATGAGAATTACGCGTCGTAAACGTAAAAGTAAGACTTTTGAGGCAAATAGCCCCCTAGATTGATCTTTTATCTACCGATTTTGACTAATAAGAAACCCCGTCTTTGCATTATTGAGAAATCAGAAGTGGAATCCCGGACCCTTGCAATCCTCGCGTACGTATACGTGGTCTAGCGGTGTGTGAGTGTACTGTGGTGATTGTGTGCAGTCACGCGCGAGTGTCGTCTGTCTAGGAGACGCAGTCCTTAAGATAAAGGACCAGGTCTGCGTTCTGTCTTCTATCCGGGCATTTAGGTATACGAAACCCTCACAGACCCATGGGTCCGCAGACATCTGGTTTATTGTTTTAAGATAGAGAAGCCAGTGATTCTCACAGACAACCCAATTCATTTTTGCCTTTTGGCTGACGCAATGTTACAAAATCCAACAGTGATAAACGTATTCTACTTTCATATTCTAAATCTTATACGTTTTCTCTGTCTGTGACCTTGAACGACCTTGGAATAATTATAGTCACTGAATTCTTAATGAAAGGGACTATCATTGTAGGTGTTTAAAAAAGTGTGGTTCCATTTAAAAAAAGTCAAGGTGACCTTGATATCTCTAAAAAAAAGACATAAAAACAAAATTTTTTTTGGCATCGTGTCAGCCCCATTGTACCATTCAACTTTGTCCTTACCATATTTTACGAATCTTTAGATACAACAAAGATATTTGAGGTGCAAACGTTAGGTGACTCACCCTGTATATGCCCGATGAACCACTGTAACATCGCCAATAAAAGAACTGTCTTTAAGCCACGAGTACATCTCACTTCGATTCACCTCGCCTCATCAGTAACATAGTCATAGTTCGCGAGCTATCGTTTCCTCGATTGTGCCGCGTGACACTTTTTAATTGTGTAATTTTTTAATTGTTTAAAATTGTTGATTTTTAATTGTTAATAACTAAATAGCGAAGCCGAAATTGCAATTTTTTTATTCTTCATTTTTGTCTTATATTATCGTCGAGAACCACCCCTTAAATTTTCTCCCACCTGTCGTCGAACACCCTGTATAGCGCGTGTATTTGAACAGTGGAAATAGAACACACAACATAACTCATGAATCTGAGGATATTCGTGAGAATTGAGAGTATCTTGTATGAAATTATCATGAATAAAAATTATTTTGACATACTTTACGACATGCTCGAGACATGTTTTAAAAGTTACTCTGTATCTACTAGCCATGTCTACTAAAAAAAATAAGGTGGTGAGCTAGACAACGGGGTGTTCGGCAACATCTTTAGCAAAAGAAGTTCTTATAATTGTTGAACAAGCAGACATAATAAATTTATTAATTACATTTGCTCAATATAATTGAATCTTCACTCAAGGACAAGCTGAGCGATAAAAAGACAAATGACATAATTTGCATTATTCGGAAGCATAAAGCTGCGACAGCTACATGCTGTCGAATAATGCATGTTACGCCTCGTAAACGTTAAAGTAGGACTTTTGAGGGCGATTTCGTCCTAGATTGATCTTTTATCTAATGCTTCTGACTACTGAAAAACTCCAAATTTGCATTATCGAGAAATGAGAAGGCGCATCTCGCATCCTTGCAATCCTGGAAACAAGAGTCTACCCCCTGAAATTAGGTTGGGGTGGGCCAAGGGTTCTTCAACGCTTTCTTCTTTTACCTTGACCCACCTTCAACAATTCCTTTCAATTGTTAATCCCAACACAAAGTATTTGTTTTACAGTACCTGTTCATTTAACGAACGCCATCAATTATTACTTTAGTCTTAGGTCATCTAGAAATGTATATATCAGGATTTTAGTATTCCTCCGAGCGAATAGATCATTGTGTCCACGATTAAGATTTAATTTTGTTTTGGCTTCTTCCATGTTGCTCTTATGGGGCATTAGCTTGGCTTTCGTAAGCCGGTGTTAAGTTTGCACTAAGTCGGCACACCGTACTCGTGTAGTGGATTTAGTATTGTATCTCATCTATTTTTCGTCCATTTCTATTTTGGTTCCCCCATTGTATTGTGTCCAACTATGATTAGTCTGTTTCAGCTAGAGGTACAGCAAAGATACTCGTAGAAAGGAAGTATAGGATATTTCATAAGATCAGAAGAAAATTAAAACAGATTCTACAATCAAATTCATGAATATTTTATTGATTTTTTTCTCAAATTTATTGTGTACAAATGCTCCGAATACCATATGGATTTGTATATGTATCCAATGTCTATCATAGAACCAAAAAATGTCTTCACAATCACATTAGAAGTGAATGTAATTTGCATGCGAAAGTTACAAAACACTAGTCTGTTACACCTCAAATAGAATATTCCAAATTAACTAATTTCTGAAGCGATTCCGGGGTTTGCTTCGGTGACGTCGGAACAGCTGCTGAAGGTGGGCAAGTAGACGGTTTTCCAATCGGTGGTACTTTAGGAGGTAACAAGCTCATTTTGCGCCCGGTTGTTGTATTTGTTGTATTCCCTTTCACTGATGATCCACTGAGTGGACGACCTAAATGTGATAAATTCAAAAGGTAATAATAATATTCATTTTTCCAGGCCAATATATTGCACTTTCAGTTAAAAGTGAAAGACAACCTATCAAATATTACACTACACATCATAATAAACGAGGAAATGAAATTCTTTGTTTATATCGCCCCAACTACATATTATTTGATACTTGCATATATTTCTATCGTTTACTAATAGATGTCGGAACTAATATTAGGACGCACATAAAGTATCTTTGTGCTATTTATGTAATATTGATATGATGAAGCCTTCCACTGCACCCCCTTCCCAAAAGACCTAACCCAGACATAACCAAGATTTTTTTAGAATAGCTATAGAAATCAAACCCTCCGTGATCTTTAGCAACTTTAACAAAAATTAAAATGGGTAAACTTTTCCTTGCGTAACCAGAAATGTTTGCCTCTTTCCTATGTTATTCGGTAGATTTGGGCGAGAAGATGCGAGAAATCCAAGTTTCGATCATGGAGGATCAATGGTTCAAAAGTTATAAGTGTTTAAAGTTGTGCGATTTCCAGTGTTTTGACAGGTTATCGCTCGGTATGCGCGCCGCTTACTTTTGAACCATTGATCCACCAGGATCGAAACATGGATTTCTCGCATCTTCTCTTCCAAATCTACCGGATAACATAGGAAAAAGGCAAAAATTTATGGGAGAAAGGCAAAAATTGATGGTTACACAAGGAAAAGCAGCCAATTAAAATATTTAACGTAAGGTTTATATAGTCATTTTGAACGAATTTGTGATGTTTGAATTCAATTAGCAAATGTATCAAAGTGACAGGAGTGGATCTCTACATTGTTTTATAAGCAGAAGTAATATTTTGTAACTTTCCTCTTAATTGATTGAACATTCTTGAGAAAATGCCAGGTGCATTTTCATCGGTGTCCTTTTTCTCATCTATGCTCTCATTATGGGAATGTCGCCGCAAAATCCGGCTCAGGGATCCGGCACGTGGGTGGAACAGCTTTTTCGGTGATCCATCTTTATCCACAAGTTTGAACATTTTTCCAAGAGAATTACTTTTCTCTTTCTGCGTTGGATCTTCGCCGTAGTTCGAGTTCATTGCCGTGCCGCCCTAACAACAATTTTTTATTATTTATTTCGATTAAAAAATCTTTTCTTATGGACAGTGTCTACAATTATTGTACCGATGTTAGAATATTTATTCAAAACCTTTTACCCGTATGACGTTTTATTAATCAATACCTAAAACAGATCCGGGCAACTTCTTCCCCGCTGTCGCTTCACCACTCCCCCTACCAGTGTATCGATTCCCCCACTATCAACTATTTCATGTTACCCCTACCGTACTCTGCCTGGTGTGACTGTCAGGATACGGCCTCCTATGTATACACTCCCATACTCCCCAACCTCCTCCTCCATCTCCTACTATAATTTTATATTTACATAAACAATTCAAAAAATAAAAATGTTTGAACAAGTCAACGAATATTCAGATAATCGTTTAATAACATTATTTACGACTGAAAATTCTATACTTTAAATTGTTTAAATTAAGAAAAAAAAATATGACTCTGAATTTCGACAGCTGCGGAAAGCAGGAAAGAAACCGCTCGATCGTTTCGATGTGAGAATCAACGGTTTCTGTATGAATATAATGCGCAACATTGCACTTTCAAAGCCGACAACTCTGTAAAATCTAGCGTCCTCAGATACACACCTTTTGTGTTGCAAGCTTATGTAGTTCACTAGCTAACCGTTCCATTTTGATAGAGTCCGCTGTCGTGTTACCCTAACAGTTACGGCTTTTTCTACTGAGTCGGTAATTCAAAACTGTAGACAGAAAAGTGCATTGCATGCACAGTCTGTACGGATCGTAAGTCTGTGTGTGGACTGAAAAACCCGTAAGATGCAATGTCTGGATTGATCTTAAGTCTGTGACTTAAGTCTGTGTTGCTACTGCGGCAGACTTCGATAATGTAGAATGCTATTTTGTCAAGATGTCGATAATGTGAATTCCATTTTATAAGATATATTAGTTTTCTATTTTACCGGCAATAGTAATACCGACAACATAATATTTTACCGACACATTGTAAACATTTATTCATGTGTTCATCGTTTTGAATCAACAAATTTGTTTTGTGCAATTAGATTTAAATATACCTTCACAGTTGTCATATGACAAATTTATTGAGATCTCAAACTACCGTATTTATAAATACACAAATTATTCGAATTCCTAATAGTTAAATAACTGAATTTAACGGAATTATAAATGTGACGATAAATATTATTATTTAGTTAAACAATTTATTATTAGAACATTCCCCACACTGGTATCGCAAATTACAGTAATAATAATTCATTACCAACATCATACGTTACATTAGTACCAACATATATATATCTTATACCACCAGTAATAAAAATGGTTTAAAATAGTTAAAATCCTCGCAAAATTAAATGGTTAACTTATTTTGTATTATTTCAATTGAGTTTCTTTTTTTCGTTTCCTTGTAAATTTATTAGATATTTACAATCCATCAAAATATAGTCTATTCTATAAAGATACTTTTACTTTATTACTTTCAATGCAGTGGTTTTTTCTGACAAATAATAAATAAATCTAAAATATATGGTAGGTAAATGATTCGAATTTAAAATAAAGTTATAATTAATTAAATAATAAATAGTATAAATTTTTAAATAATTTTCATACATGATAATGTGATTGAAGTTAATCATTATCTGACTGAACCAATTTCATGTTACGTTAAGAATACATAATTTATATTAATATAATGAATTTTATTTAAATAATTTATATAGCAATAAAATATGAAATTTTGGTTGCTGAATAATAACAATAATCATCAATAGTGTACTTCATTGTTATTGAAACTATTTCATTTTACATTTTAGATTGTTAAAATAAAGATATTTTATTTGTCGAAATTTCATTTCTCATCTAAATTACTGTCTTATATTTAAACTTTAGTATTATGATTATTTAACATAGTCTTTAAAATGTTGTTTTCATGAAGATATAACACTGACGAGTCTAAAACGTCACATGTATTCTTACTTTTTGTTATTCCTTAAAAAAGAATTAAGGGATTACCTCTGCAAACCCGAAAAATTGCTACCAGTTTACACGATCATAACTCCGGCCAAAATTACTGTATCGATATCGTTAAAAAATGGTTTGGAAGCGTGATACCTCTAGTTTTAGATGCTCTGTTTAAAATTTGTGCTATGTTGTGTTTTTATAAAGTTATAGCCGGATAAAGACAACATTGACGATTAACAAAAATTTTGTGCAACTATGTAACATTATACGAGGTGAAACAAATTTTTTGGATAAATCGCGTTAATATCAATTGGAAGGGCTATCTTTTCTGTGTAAGATGTGTGGTTGTTAATTATCGTGCGATTTTGTTTTATTCAGTTATTCAACATTAAAGTAAATGTTGGCTTTTTAACTTTAACTGACTCCAGAAAGCGAAAAAATTATCGTTGAATCTTGTGCAAGAAAGAAATAGGAAGAGCGTTTCTTTCTCTTCAAGGCACTTATTTTGTTTTTTCAATTTCAGTAACATTTCGATATACTAGGTGTTTTTGAAAATATGCTTAAAATATGCATAATTTTCATTTTTCCTTTAACTCGCTATATCTCGACGAAAAATGATCGCAATACCATGATCCGAAAGTCATATTGATGCAGAGATTCTGCCGATTCGATTGAGTGCCCCATGAACCCACTGCGGCAATTTTTTACTTATGGCAGCTGTGTTTGAAGTTAGTGATTCGCAGAAAAAGAGGCTAATAGCGCGAGTTTGTCACGTCGTCGTTCGGCTGAAGCGTGCGTTTGTGTTCGTATCCCCACCTAGCGACGCGCGAAGACGTAAGACGAAAACAACGCCGGCGGTAGTGTAATCAACTATCTATTCAGGGATGTCAGGCAACCACTGTAGGTGGAGCGGTAATTTCTGTGAATCACTAACTTCAAACACAGCTGCCATAGGTAAAAAATTGTCGCAGCGGGTTCATGGAGTACTCAAACTGGTAGCAATTTTTCTGGTTCGCAGAAGTGATCCCTTAATTATTTTGAGGAGAGTATGATCGGTCTTAACATCATTTACTGAATAATTTACATATGTCACTTTTTCAGCTTCATCTGGATCAACATCGAATTCCGCAATTCATATTATTAAGGGGGAACGCTACCCTCGTGATATAACTAATAATAATATAAGTGTCCGAAGTAGAGACAAAATCGAGAAAAATATTTGCAGACTTCAATGTATTTTTTTGTCTCTAAAAGATTTTTTCGCTGCCATAATGCAGTCGAGCGCACTAGCTATAACCTTCCTCTTTAGAATGAGCCCTCACTCAGCCCAAAATTTGTAGAAATAAGGACAAACAATCTAAGCCCGTGATTGCATTCACATAGCAGAGATTTCCCCATATTACGTTCATGAAGACAGAGGTCCTCTCTGATGCAGAGAAAGTCTAGAGCCAATTGTAGTTCAGCTAGTTTAGGCGAGATGGCGCCTAGTCAGAAGGACTGTCAACGTGGAATCATAGCAAAACTGAATCGTTGGGATAATACATATGTATGCCACAGTGAAAGCGTGACAAAGTCAATATATGCATTTTCGTACGATTGTAGGTTTCGGTCAGCGGTTCCAACCTGCAAGTTGGAAGAATAGAATACAACATTCAAGATTAGAATATCGAAATAGCAAGCAACTACATCTCGCGTTGATCAGGCAGTTGCGTGTTTATCAGTGTTACCAAATTCTTTTTCTGCACAGAGATTGGTATCACTGATAAATATTCTGAAAAGCAAGGGTGGCGTTGCGCCGGTGCGAACATACGCCACCATCGGCGTAAAGGTGAACTAAGAAACAAAGATAGAGAGGCAGATATGTTTCTCGTAGGAGAGGTTAAGACAAAGAATACAAAACTACTTGTTTTTTCGATGAGCCTACTACACTTGCATTTAGCGAAGAAGCAATATTGTTTTATGCTCTTTGTGTTGAAATATTCTCTGGATTATTGCACGTTCCTGTACAGAGCCCTTTTTTGCAATTTGTCTCTTGAAACTTTTTAAACAATAATAGCGTACGTTTTTATAGAACAATTTCTTTTCTGTACACTTTTTCCAAAAAGGGCTCTGTACGGGAACGTAAAATAATTCAGAGAATATTACAACACAAAGAGCATCAAAATATATTGTTTCCTCGCTAAATGCATCTGTAGTGGGCTCATCGGAAAAACAAGCTGCTTCGTAATCTCTGTCTTTGTCTCTCCTGCGAGCGACATATCTCCCTCTCCGTCGCAGACCCATAGGAGAGACGAGGATCTCTCTATCCTTGTCAAGAGCTTCCTAGGGAATTTTCTCTGGCCTTTTCTGGCTCCGGCGCACTTGGATTCACTGTATTTGTGGGGGTTCACCGTATATAAGGTGTCCCAAAAATGTTGTACATCCTTGAAAAGGGTGATTCCTGAGGTCAATTGAAGTAACTTTTTTCTTTGTGAAAACGTTCTGCTAGGCTTTGTTGCGAAGTTATTAACGAAAAGTACGAACCAATCAGAGCGCAGTACAGCGGACGGATTCCGCCTCAGCCAATGCCAACGCTATAATCAGCAGGACCTGTCGCTCCGATTGGTCCGTGTTTTTCGTTAATAACTCGTCTACAAAGCTGTATAAAAGATTGATTCAAAGGAAAAAGTTACTTCTCAAATAACCACAGGAATCACCCGCTTCAAGGAAGTACTTACAACACATTTGGGACACTCTGTAGAATATTAATATTCGTTTGTTGTGTTAGTTTGTTATCGCTTTTTAAGCGTATGTGTATAATTTTTTGTATTGACATTTTTGAAGGTATCCGTTGGAATAGCTCTACAACAGACAACATAAACAAGAGATCAATACAGAACAATTTTGTTTTCAAACGGTACGTGCTAATTCAACTGGAAAACATCAACGATTTGCGTCGCAGAATTGTATAGGAATGTAGAGCTATTCCAACAGATACCTTCAAAAATGTTCGTTCAGAATTTTGGGAATCGTCTGTATTATTGTTTAGAAACCAACGGAGAACATTTTGAAAATTTGTTATAGTTATAAAGTTATCACAAACTTACAGTATAAGTATGACTCGCTTTACTTCTCATTAAATATCTCCGCAACTAGTGCGCAGATAAAAACAAAGTATCCTACGAAAATTACTGGTCTTCTTACTACAATAAGATCCCGTAATAAAAAATATAGGTTTCCATTTGAAAAAACAAAGTTGACCTTCAAATGCCCTTGAAAACGCCACACAAATAAAAAAACTGATACTGCCCTCCTCTTACCCTCTCGAAATCCTTGGACAAGTGTTTTACACTTTTTTAATATCTTTCACACTTTTCGAGATACTCGGCTGGAAAGTTTTCAAATGAACACCCTGTATACAGGATGAGGCACTAACAATTGCCACCTACAATAACTCCGAAAGTATGATAGCGGTGTAAAAGTTTTCGAAATAAAAGTTGCATCGGGCAACAGGTGCCGTAGTGTGGTATTCATTTCTTGTTACTAGGTGGAGTCCCTTAAGAAATGTGAAGTCCATCTTTGTTTTTTTAATTATAATACTATGTTTTGGTATCTGTTTTCTGATAGCGGTTATTGAGGTGAATCCAACGAGGTGCAACATTAAGGTCTTTGAAAGTCAGCAAATGTCATTTATGACAAAAATGGCGGAATAAACTTGCATTAACAAATGGTGTTCAAAGTGACTGCTATCGATATCAATGCAATATTGTAATCTTCTTATCACGGATCGAGTAGTATTTCCTACCACTTCGGTAGTTATTTCATCACATGCTATAATTCTCTCTCGCATATCTACAGGCGTCTTTAAAAAACAGTCTTTCAAGAATCTCCATAAGCCAAAATCCTGAGGCGTCAAGTCTGGCGAACGAACCGGTCACGATACATCTCCTCCACGTCCAATTCAACGATTTGGAAATTTTCTCTGTAACACATTTCTAGCCATCAGCGAAAAATGTGCCGGACACTCATCGCGTTGATATCACATTCTGTCTCTTATGTCTAAAGGTAGTTCTTCCAATAACGGATCTAATGTTTCTTGAATGAATATGGTGCACCTCCTACCATCAAGATTTCCATCGATGAAATAAGGGTCGATAATTCTGTCCTCAATAATCCCACATCGTACAGTTACTGACCATGGTCTTTGGTGTGCAACTTGCCGAAGCCAACGTGGATTTTCATTTGACCAAAAATGCATGTTATACAAATTAATATTACAATGATTTGTGAATGTTGCCTCATCAGTAAAGAAAGCTGATTAATAAATGAGTTGTTTCTCTGAATCTGGAGTTGATCCCATCGGCAGAATTCAACGCGATTCATGAAATCTGTACGACTCAATTCTTGGTGAAGACTCATATGGGAAGGGTGATATATGGACAATTTATTTTGAAAGTGGTGTAAGTCCTTTTTAAAAAAAAATGAGATATGACGTAATTTATGCTTAATTTAGTGTAAACTTTGTGTTTATAACTAGTTAGTATTTAATATCTTAAAAAATGCCAATGCTTTGTTCAATTTAAAATTGGCCGGTAAAAGAAATTGCGTAACCATTGATTACACTGTCCAACACCAAATTTGTTTCCCTATAACTGTTGGGTGTACCTTATAGAGTTTTTTGCGCTGATTCCGAATCTGGCCTTAATTTGTCTCCTACACGTACAGTTTTTGAGAAACATGGCCTTGAAAAAAAAACACATTTTTCAACTTTAAACAAATATTGTGTTGTTATTATAAAAGATATTGAATTGTTCTTTACGGCAAAAGATTCTGTAGACTACAACATGTAGGGTACAACATTACGTTAACGAAAATATATCATTCCATTTAAAAAAACATCGATAACCTTGAAATCTCATAAAAATGACCTTGACATTTTTTTTCCCTTGCACCGTTATATGTGGCCTTTCAAACAGTGTAACTTTGTCCTACGAAGTTTTTTTGTACAACGAAAAGTAACGGAGATATTTAGGTGTCCTGCTTTATCGAATTCACCCTGTATACCTCCTGTGCATCATGAATATTTCAAAACACTGCCACACGAAGAGCATAAATAATTAATAATACGAATATCTTGTGTTAAGTTTAACAATATATAAATATAATTAACGTTCAAAATAAAAAATACTAATTTGTATTTTATTTCTTGTTATTATTTATAAACAAAATTGGATTAATATGAAATATATTTTAAGTGATATTTGTTATTTCAAAATTGAAATTAAATGATATTTACAATTGACTAATTATGAAAGTGGTGTAAGTCCATTTGAAGCCTGGAAATATATATTATTTTAGTTAAATTCGCCTAAAAGAAATTTATATAATCAAATTACATATCGATAAATTAGTACAAACATTCCCAGACTTCACATAATTAACCGATATTTTTTAATTGTCAGATCTGCTAATATTTAATTTTCTCGAAACAAAAGAAAATGGACTTGCACCACTTTCAAAATAAACGGTCCATATATTTATGGGGATGCAGGACACGAAGAACGCTTCTCTGGTTTACGCCAGATTCCCTTGCGATTTGATGCGGACTAACACAAGGACCTCGAACCACAGTGGCAAGAATATCAATTTCTTCATCAGTTATTTGTTTCTGCCGGTCCTGTTTCTGATGGGCCAAGGATCCAGTTAGTCCCACTTTATCATACAAATATTTAAATGTACGCGGTGCAGGGTGAGAACGTTGAGGATATCTTTCAGCGTATAAATCTCTAGCTTTCACTGAATTTTGCTAGCATTTTCCGTAAATGAGAAGCGTATTGGTTTGTTCTTCGAAAGAATACATCGTTTACAATCGCATTGATTCGATGATACTAATCTTACCATTCTTATTATTGATGTCCTGCGATTTCGTCCAGAACTGTTCATTTGTCATTGCCAGGCTTCGTAAATACGCTGGAAGATATCCTCAACGTTCTCACCCTACACGCCGTAGAATTGAATACATTTGTTCAACAGATTGTTACAACATGTGATTCGATAACTGCCGAAGTGATAGGGAAATACTGCTCAATCCGTGATAAGAAGATTGCAGCATTGCATTGATGCCGATAGCAGTCACTTAGAACACCATCTGTAAATGCAAGTTTACTCCGCCTTTTTTGTCATAAATGACCTTTGCTGACTTTCAAAGACCTTAATGTTGCACCGCTTTGGATTCGCCTCAATAACCGCTATCAGAAAACAGGTACCAAAGCATAGCATTCTATTTAAAAATACAAAAGTGACGTTCGCATCTCTCAAGCGACTCCACCTAGCAACAAAAAATTAACGCCACACTACGGCCCCTGTTTCCCGATGCAACTTTTATTTCGAATACTTTTGTACTACCATCATACTTTCGAAGTTACTGTAGGTGGCAATAGTTCGTGCCTCATCCTGTAGAACTATAGACGGTGTAAAATGTACCATGCCATTCGGAGAGAGTCGTATGTCAATATCGTGATGAAGGTACCTCGTTCATCGTAATCAAGTTGATGATCCACTGCAAGCCTCGTTACATATTGCGACAATGTTCAATTTAGTCACTCCACATTTATGATCAGATTATGGATGCGGGTTGTTATTCAAAAGAATATTATTGAACTGCTTTTTAAGTTGATATAAAGTTATTGAAAATCTTATTGATAGGCTTCTGGTAAGTAAAGTGTGAAGAGTATCGATTGATAAGTTCTACTGTTCTTACATCTCTTTTAACATGAGATCGCTTACCATAGAATTGTTTAACCCTTTTTCTGCACCTGGCGTCTGCGAGCGCTGTTTGAACATTTTTCCCATTCTGTTTAATGTGGCAGTCTTCAACTTCCTAACATCTTGCCTGACAGTTTCAGTTCGTGATGATCTATGTGCCATTATCGGCGATTCATCTTGCTGCTGCATCTTGTTTGTCCCTTTCCTCACATCTGACGAAAACACCATTTTATGAAATTATTGATGGCATCGGTACGTTACAATTAATATCAAAATATTGGAAATGGGTATTAATGATAAAGTAAAATCACGCACAAGAATCAATAATACTATTCTTTATTTCAATAAGGAAAACTTGTCAGAAAGACGTCTGTACGGTTTGCAAGCCGAAACTAAAGTGTAGCTGAAAGGAGAAAGTTTTGGGGGCGGAAAAATCCTTGTTGGGTCCACTCAGAAATGCAGAAACACGAGGACCCTAAGTTTATTGCTCAGGCCCCCCTTTTCTTTTTTTACGGATGAGGATTGTTTGCGCGTAGCGAAGAGGATTGGATAGCTGGAGCTATCCTGA
>CM052191.1:578064-588484 GCA_028455805.1 Lasioglossum figueresi | reverse complement strand
TTTGGTATTTTTTAATAAATTATACACCACCTTTCTGCTCCGATGTATAATACGTGCAATTTTTTGAAACTGAATAATTCTCTTTACGCAATGTCAAAATCGTTTTTATTTCAACATCGGATAAAGATTTTCCACTACCCATAGTGTAATTTCAATAGAAGATAATAAGAAACACACGCAATATTTATTGCACGGTAAAATAGTACACGATACAAACTGTCTGACGGTCTAGTGTTAACTGCAGAGAAAGAATTTTAAGAGTGTGCCATCAATTTGTCACGTCGGTGACCCCGGTTGTTTACATTTAGACTAGAATCTGTAACCTCCGCTTAACTCCGTCGGTGTAAGTAACCTTAAAGCTCCACCGAAGTACATACACGGAGAGAAATGTATCAAATTTCATCACAGTTTTCAGAAATAGCAATATTTACGAGTGTCGTCTTTTTGTCATCTTATTGTCGCGGACTGTACCACCATATTCATTCAGTGGTAGGAATTAAATAAATAAATCCTTTAATGGCAAATTTAAAATACTTTAATGTAATTAAACCCAACTGAAATTTAAACTATTTTGACGAATTTAAATTGCATGTAATGAGTAGGGGAGACCGGGGTTAGTTGACTAATGGGGTTAGTCGACTAATCCATTGTAATTGTAACACTATAAAGTAGATGATGCTGCTCTCCGCGATATAGAAACATAAGTTTTCAGAAATAGCAATATTTACGGGTGTGCCATCTTGTTGTCGCGGACTGTACGCATTGACCAACACGCGCGTGACGATAACAAGAACGAAACGTCTGCCGCCGGTCCGTACGGACCGACGAGGCCTGAACGGAAAGTCTAGCGCCGGTGTCCTTAGGGACCGGCGTGGCGTTTAACGTGTTAAACATATTCTGAAAATTTCGTCAAAATCGGCCGACATTGCAATGAGCTACAAACGTTTACAGATGGTAAACATTGCAGACTAACACAATTTTCGGCCTTTAACCGCAATAAATCTAACAATAAGGATTGTTAAATCTGACAGGGATTGTTATGTCTGTCGTTTTGTCCCGCATCAATCGATTTCGATGAAACTTTCACAGAGCATATAAATGGCACAGTACTACAAAACGTATTTTTTGAATTTTCAATATAGCTCCACACATAAAAAAGTTGTAAAATGCAACTTTTAGTACTTTTTCTACAATTCGATCTATTGCAATTTTTGAAAAGAATTCTTTTCGCATCCTGTAGTAAACTAATTGATCTAGCTTCCCAAAAAAATTCAATATTAAAGTACAATATTGTACTGTTATTACTACAATATTAAAAAAGTTGTCGTCTTTTTTAGAGTGTCCGAATATTAATTTGAGTCACTGTAGTGGGAAGTGGGAACCTTGCGGTTGTCGGAAAGTGTTCAAAATCCCACGAAGGGATTATCTCACTTGTTTAGATTTCGGGTACGAGTCGTCGGTGAGGCATAAGAACTGTCGCGTTTCGATAGTTTTTGCCTCACCGACGATATCAGCTGTTCGAGTTCTATGATAACCGGCGAGGTAATCGACCGAGTTTGCAAACCTCGCCGTGTCGGTAGTTCATCGAACCCGTTATTATTGTCGCGAGTGCCATCACATCTTTTTATCCTAATGCCAAATCCGTTACCCAATTCCTTTGTCTCCCTCGCAACATCGTTCGTTAGGCCGTTACCATAACGAACGTTGGTACGATTCTCGCTGTTCAATTTCAAAGTCCCCACTCCTTATCCCTTCTGAAACCGATGGCCGACCACAATATAAAAGAGAGCGGCGTGTGCGCTCACGAGGTTTCGCTCATCGCTTATCTTTCGCCAACGATCGAACACTTTACGTTTATTGTCACGCGCTTGCGACTTAGTTAGCTTCACGCCTGTGATCGCTATATTTCTGGATCAACTGATCACTGTGTATTTCTATTCTCTATTCGGATATTATACTCAGTTCTGTCATACTCTCGTTCTCTACTTATCTCTGTTTCCCTACTGTTCCTCTATTGTTTCCGTCCATCTCCTTCCCTTCGAGACGAACCTCGTCTTACCTCGGCTATACATAGTCTGCACAGAGGGGGATAAACTCTCGTTTCCAGGATTGCAAGGGTGCAGAATGCGCCTTCTCATTTCTCGATAAAGCAAAGATGATTTCAGTAGTCAAAAGTGCTAGATAAAAGATCAATCTAGATCGCAATCGACTTCAAAAAATCCATTTTTATGTTTACGAGGCGTAATTTGCATCATTCGGCAGCGTAATGTGCGTTATTCGGAAGCATAAAGCTGCGCATGTAGCTTTTTCATTCAGCTGCAACAACTACGTGCTGCCGAATAATGCAAATTACGTTCCACAAATGTGAAAATAGAACTTTCGAGGGCGATTGCGGCCTAGATTGATCTTTCGTTTAGCACTTTTGACTGCTGAAAACCCCCATCTTTCTGTGAGAAAGCGTATCCCGCACCCTTGCAATCCTAGAAACGAGTCTACCCCCCTAAGATATCGCGCGCGTTTACGATACACTCATTGTCAGAATATACGATACGCCCAGAAATGTAAACTACTTGGAAAGCAAGATAACGCAAGCACGTGCATTAACACTAGTATAACTAGAACTACCACGTCAGTCAAAATGAGTGACTGGTTTTACAATTTCATTTTAAAAATCATACTTCATTTTACACTTTTTTCCGTAATGATGTGATGACTTTTCCAGCGATAACTAAAGGTGTAATATAATGAATTTTATTTTTGTTTAATTTATTCAGAATCTAAATAATTTTGTATCATGGGTACTTATACCAGTACCAGTCATTTTGACTCGTTTATTAAATATTTACATAGATTTATCGATGCTTTGTAATGACATTTTATCGCACGCCATAACTTATTCTGGCGCCACAACATAAACATAAACATAGCCGCGATGTAACGTAACATAGTCATCGATGTTGTTTCACGCGGTTATTTTGTGTACCATAGTCGTTGGAATAGGACCTGATTCTTTTTTATATAACGATTTTTTACAAGCCCTAAAAATGTCAAGACGATTGCAAATCTCTGAACTGTTGCAAAAACTGTATTGTATGAGCATGAAGAAAGTGAATCAGAGGAAACTGAAACTGAACTTTATAGTGATAACAGTGACAATGAGATTATAGACAAAAAAAACGTTCAGGAGTCCTCGGAAACTGACTTGTAAAATATTTGGAATTTATGTAAAAGAAGACGTGCTTGTGTGCCTTCAAGTTCTGAAGATGAAAATGAAAGTTACAAGATCATCAAAATGAAATTACCGCAGACCAAACGAGTTGGGAAAAAATTAAAGAAGGGTCTACTGCTGGAAGATTACCGGTACATAATATTTTTAAAGATATATTCGGCCCTATATTCCTTTTGCCAGGCAATAATAAATCAATAAATATAAAGATATTCTATTATTACGTATTTTTTAAAGACCAGTCTTTTGACTGGTTTTGGTAGAAATAGTTTCGTCTTAACTGTTGATAGTTCTAGTGTTAAATCTCGGACAACAGTAGCAGAAGCTACTAAAAATGTAATTAAAAGGGCCGAAATGTGCATTCATGCACAAAAGAATCATATTAAACATTTACTGTAGACTCGTCAATAAAATATATTTGTAAACACAAAGTATTTCTTCCATTTCTGATCTTCTGTGACGTCGAAGGTCATTATATTGTATACGAATGAATTGATGTCAGAGAAAAAATGCTGGTTGGAAATGTGTTAAAAAGAATGAACAATGGGGACTTCAAGGTTTAAAATGAATTTAGGTATCAAGATTTAAATGCTCGGAGATTTAAGCTTCAAAATGAATGGAGATTTCAAGCTTGAAACCGAGTGGAAGATTAAAGTATGATTTCTTTTGTGAAATTATGAAACTTTGAATTTCAGCAATTTTTTTTAAGAATCAGTAAAGTGTAAAAATACTTTTTGGTGTTACTGTACATCAAAAGCTTCGAAATCCAAGAACCGAGCTTGTCCTCGTTGGAGCTTACTCACTCTCAATGTTTTCTCTAATTGGTTGCATCTGCAAAGGCGGACAGTTGAGGAACTTCTGTATACAGTGTTTGTCGAATGTAGAAAAATATTGTAGAAATAGCAAACATTCTCTCAAATTGAAAATTGACCTGCGAAAGCGTTAATATTGAAATCACCTGCACTCATTTAAAATTTAGATGGAGTGTTCTGTTGTATCAAGCTTTCAGCAAAGGTATAGAGGTGCACATGATATAAATACAACAAATACTAGGTACAGAAATGAGCTCGGTGCATTTTGAATTTACTATAAAATTGTTTTAATGTTAATCCCACGCACTTCGAATTTTTGTTTACTTTTGGTTTTAACAGCTCCCAGTCATTTAAAGTGATTTAAGTAAAGTCAAATATTTTCCAACGCATGAACCTTCAACGATCTTGACTGGCCTTGAGTTGTAGGTCACTACACGCATCTTAAAACGTCATATTAGATAGCACATGTATAAAAAAAGTATATCATTCTAACTTAAAAAACGGAGTTGACCTTCATATGTCCTCTGTGCGTCCACCTATAGAACAACTATTAATATGGAATTATGCAAACCATGCAAGTTTCGTCTGACACATTTTTTTCTTTTCAGCAACTGGGTGACTGTTGGTTTTACACCAATGCCAATAAAAGACACAAAAAATCAAAATAACTAATTTAATAATGCATGAATAGAAAGGCACAGTTTGTCATAAGTAGACTGCGGATCTTCATGTATTTATGGCTTATGAAACTTTTCAAAAAATGCTAGAATATAAAATTCGATAGAATTTAGTAAGATCTTTATTTGTTTTGGATCTACAAAGGCTGTTCCCATTAAGACTAGAATTATATTTCATGCCACATTTTGAAAATTTGTCTATAAAAATTGAAAATTGCATACACATTTGGTTTACTTAATAGATTGTAGTAAAAATTGATTTTTTTCAAGTTTGCTAAAAATATTGCGTCGGTCGCGCAGGACCGATATGATAATTTATAAATGTCGAGTCACGTTCGACGTGGGAGTTTCTACGATTAAAATTGATGTCGAGTCGAACTCGGCGTAGAAGTGCAAAGAGTTAAACATTTATCCATTAATTTGGAATATCGAAGTAAGGGAAAATTGTCAAATTGCTATTAGTGACCAAAAGCATACTTTTGATATAGCGTACTTTTTGATAGCGAATTTTATACATTCATAACAAAAATGAGTAGGTGTAATTTAAAACATTAGAAACATTAAACGAATTTAAAAATTTACTTTCATATGATTTTCAACTTATTGAACATATTAAGAGAGAAAATTAATTTCTATGTCACTCCGGTTTGTTGCAATTCTGTTGAAAATTTTTTTATTTTGCATAAAGATCCGCTGTTTAGATATTATGCAATATATAGTAGAAAACAAAACTGTGATGACAGCAGAAGAATTTAAAAATCAGTCGACTTATTGAAATTATAAAAAAATTATACATTTCCTACTGACTTCTATTTGTTACAATCGACTTAGAAAATTTTTCTTTTGCATAAAGATCCGTAGTCTACTCATGAATTAATTCGTTGTTATTAATTACTAGCTACACGTGGCGGGCCTTCGGCACGCCCTCGCAGCCAGGCCCTCCCGGCGGGTTGCCCTTACGGGCACCGCACAATGCGCGCACCAATGACATCACAACTTTTGAACGACTGGAGTTTCGCATGAACAGAATTTCATGTCAACCAAATGATTTATTTTCTTGTATTAACTTTGAAATCACAATAAATCTCAAGGTGTTTTACTTACATTTCGATTTCGATTGCAAGATCGATGTTAAAGTAGACAATCAAAACAAAGAAATGCTATGTTTCAATTGGTTTTCTGTTATATCACCATTTTTTCATTGCAATGCTTTATGATACACCACATTTTGTGTTTTGTTTTCTGGCAATATGATGGGATATTGCAACGCATCATATGATCGGTGCGTTTCGTACACACGCTGCAGCTGATCGTTCCGCCGACGTAGAACGATATCACGGGATTCGAAATTTTTACCAACGACGAAAATGGCAACATCATCAATTGTTGGCGCATTGAAACGTCTTGCGTGTTCTCCCGCAGGCGTCTTATCGGCTCTGATTACAATTTTGTGATTATCAGATGGCATGCGGTCCAGTGCGGTTTTAAACAATGCAATCAATTCATTGTGTTGATGAAAAAAATGTTGCAGTTGTTCCACAATTGGTCTTTTCACCGAACTGTTGTGTGCACAACGCTGATCTACTTCTTGTGGTGAATTGCCCATGAAATAAATCTGCAGAAATTTATAGTCTGTATCCAGCGATGGCAATAGCGAACCTGCTCGATGATATATTTGACCTTGAATCTTGAAAGTGGGCATGAAATTGTCCCGAACCATATTTGTTGCGCCAAATGAAGTCATTTGGAAGCAACTGTTGTATTTCTGGATTTGTGTCAGGAAATGTGTGGAATCTGTTCCTGTTCCCGAAACTAATGAGCGCAATGGCTCTGATGGCGGGACCAATGGTGCCAATTTGACTTTGCCACTTGCGCAACACAATCCAGGTGTTTCATTTTTGTATCTCAATGCCTTACAATGTGGGCACACAACGCTCATGGCTCCAATAGCAACGGATTTTTTTGCACTGTAATCAATTGTCATGTTGTAACGGAATGAGTATTCAACCCAACATTTGTTTGTCTTCTTGCACGATTATACGAATTCATTGTCGCGCGATTGGTTTCTACTGATCGATGATGTCTCATTCGATATGTGATGTACGTGCTGAACGTGTTTGGGATAATCTATTCCGTTCAATTTCACGTCACTCTTCGCGTTGCTCTACAGTTCGATTAGATCTAAAATTCGTTTGCCGTGTAGCATTGCGAGTTCTGCGACTTAAATTGCTCCGTCTTATTGGCGGCATTGCAATGGGATTAAATTTTGTCAATTCGAAACAAACTTTGTCGATTGCGACACAATGTACGGACAATAAAAAAATAATAAAAATAAAAATAAATAAAAATAATATTGAAATTTTATCGGAAATCAACAGAGCACAACAGAGGGCAACAGAGGATGGATAGGTAGAGAGAGGGTTAGCAGATTTGCAAAAATAAAAATAATACTGAAATTTTGTCGGAAACCAACAGAGTACAACAAAGGGCAACAAGGATGAGTAGAGATTTTGCAGATATGCAAAAATAAAAATAAAAATAAAAATAATAAAAATTAATAAAAATAAAAATAATATTGAAATTTTGGCGGATTCCAACTGAGTACAACAGAGTAGAACAGGGTGGGTAAATTTAGCAAGTGATACCATAAGGTCAATATGAGACAATATCGGCGAATATCCGTGTCAGCTACGCATATTAATACCGTCCGTGCAACAACTTACTTGCGAGAAACTCGCTACGTCGCGTTGTCCATGTGGCGGTGGCCACGGTAGGTGACGTCGTCGTGGCCCTCTCGCGGCGGTCGCGGTGTGGCTAGTGTCGTTGTTTCCCGAATTTTCATGTTTCCGGGCAAGTATTCCAATTTCTTTTATTCTAAAAACCTGATTCGGACCACAACGAACATTTTTAAAAAAAATTAGCCAAATCGGTCCTGCCGTTCTCACGTGATGCGGTTACCAACGAACAGCATTTCATTTTTATTATATAGAAGATTACCATTCTTGTTGATACCCTACTTTCTGTATTTTGTAAATTTTCCGATTTCCCTCTAATCATTCAATTACTACACACGCACATACAGTACGTATTAATTTAAAAACTATTTAATTCACTCCACAAGATTAATTAGAGTCCAGCAACTGAGATTTAAAATAATTAGAACCATTGTATAATCAAGAGAGTGTTCCTATTGAAGAGTCATTTATGCTAACAATAGAATGAATTAAACTGATCTCTCACAATTCCATAATTTTTGGTGTTGGAGTGATTATGATTATTATTGTACGTTCATAACAAAAAATTCAGGAGCAAGTTATTCAGAAGTTTATCTACTACATTTTATAGTGTATATTAAATCTGGAAAGTAAAAATGTAAATTGCTTTAGGGAGCTAAATGACGATGAAACGTATTACACGTTATATCATAAGCTGATTGTGAAATGATTACATATTCAATGCGCTTACTTAGTGGAAAATCGCGAAACCTTCTTACAGAAGCGGTCATGCAATCAAACGAGAGAATAATAGAGGTAATCTAAAACGTTTCACAGTGCCTCGTTTAATAGACTGTAATTGTTCTTCGTTCTTCAAGCATTCAAATTCCCTTTTCTACCGTCTACGGTTACGTATTATTATAATTCACATCTTCATACTTCACGTGCATTTAGATTTAGAATGTTAAAATACTAACAGTATAAATTAAACCGTGGCCATTTCTTTATATAGGATTTTTGTTTATACGTAAGGATAATAAATGAGGGCAGTTAATGTGACATTAAAATATTGGAAAATTAAATGGACAGTTTGATTTATCGTAAAAGTAGTAACCATATTAAGAATTTCGAGATCATCTACTGTTCAAACTACAATATTGTATTTGCTATATAAACCATCTGGATTGAAGCATTAAATAAATAATGGTCAATGAAGATTATTCAATAAATTCAAAAATTTCTTAAAACGTAAAATTCCATATAAATTCCGAAAATTGATTCAGAATGATTATGACATTTTCGTTTTGCACGGAGTAGCATTGTCAGACTCGTGTGTGCTAGACAGATCACCTGTAACAATTACAGAGAGTAAATATAGCTAAAACAAACGAATCATCGATTTTCTTGTGTGAAGCAATGTAGCAAGCTTGCTATTATGTTCGCGTGTCAGCTATTTTTGTTAAAATAAACCTTTATACGCATTTATACTTTAATACTTGTAATAATTATTAAATACTTTAATTTTATTATATTTTTTATAATAAAAGTCTTAATGAAGAATATGAACTTTCATTTCGCTCGCACTGTTATGAATGATTTAATTATTATTCGTTTTATTTGAATGTTGACAACCTGACGATAATTTTTTAGTAAACAATTTTCTTTTTATGCTCGCTAAATATATCGTCGGCCATGGATCGTTTGAGAACTATTTGCAAGATGAACAAATGTTTGAGATACGAGTTTCATTTGTTTACAAAAGCACACACTACAGTGAGTATTAGGGTGGACCTTATTTTTTGACCATCGAATTTTTTTCACGACGCTCCCCAGAATGGTTCTCTGTGGTGAGAAAAAAATTTGTGCAAAGTTTGAAATTGATCGGAAAAAAGTATCACGTGGCTCATTTCAATTAAAAATTTTCAAATTCATCGTAACTATGAAGTATTATATATCGTTGGATTTGTAATTTTTTTCTAAATAAGAATATGGAAAAATTATATGTCCTTAATTTTAAAAAAAGAACGATGACCTTGAAATTTCGAAAATTTTATTTTTTTTTTAAATCTTCTTTTTGCCATTATATTTACCATATTGAACAGTGCAACTTTTTCCTCTGACATTTTTTCGTATAACCACAAACAACAGTGATATTTAATTTTGTATTGGACTATATATGTGAACGAACATATTCTACAGAATAGTAATAAGGAACTATTTCTTATATTCTAATGTAAGACTATCCGCTTTTAGGATGGGAAAGACAGAGTGGGTCACCAAATCATATGCCGATCGACGGTGAAGCCGCCCGCCAAGAATGCGTTTTATGAAATTAACAGACAAACAATACAAAAGCTAGTCACTGGAAGAGCGATGTTGCACCATTCGCGATCATGGGAAGAGTGGGTTTTTTTAAAATATAAACATGTTTATTGCAGGAATAAGTTGTACAATCTTATAAATGGTAACGACAAACATTCAAAAAAAATACCACTCAGTATTGCATGTTTATCTAATTGTTCGCTCACATGCGAAACTCTTAGTTATACAGTCTTTGGATGGTGGTTGGTATAATAGTGACTTATAACGGCTAGTTATTATATTAAGTAAGTAACGCTTAAAGGATATGGGGGTGTGAGAGGGGGAAAAAAGTATTTTTCTTAAAAACCCCCCGTGTCAGTCTTTGGTTGCGTTTGTCTCAAAAATTAACTTAGGGCTAACTTAAAGAAAAGAGAAAAGGAAACTAGTCTTATAATGAGGATAATAATAACAAGAAGAACAAAAAACAAAACAACGTATTTACAATATTTACATATGTACATTAGAGGGGGGCCTGTAGGCGCTTCGAGCTTAATAACTTAGCGATGTACTACGGTTAGTTGGCTGGTCTCTGGGCTGGCGTAGATTTCTATCTCTCCGGTCACGGAGCTCGCTTATGTGGGCGTCCTCCGGTTTTAGCCACCAGTATTTTTTAGTTTCGAGACGGTGATA
>CM052191.1:554551-569826 GCA_028455805.1 Lasioglossum figueresi | reverse complement strand
ATAATGATTTGTGGATATGTTGGAGAACAATTTAAAAATGAAAGGACGTTGACCTTTTCTACTCGATAATTCCATAGGGCGGATATTATAAATGCCCTTGTGGACTTTAACGAGCAGGTAGGTTCAATGTCGTCCAACGATTTATTAAATATTTTCACCTCGCTGGGACTCCAAATAAGAACCAAGGTATGCATGCATCTGTCACTTGATACGTGACTGTCGCGCGCCTCTATGACGTACGCACCGTACACTTTTGTTAGACTTGTTGCCGCATTTAAGGCGGATTTTTAAGTGTTAATAAATAAATAACGAAGCCGAAATCGCAATTTTTTTATTCTTCATTTTCGTCTTATATTATCATCGAGGACCACCCCTTAAATTTTCTCCCACCTGTTGTCGAACACCCTGTATATACGTCCTCAACTGCCGATTACACCGTCTAAGGCAGGGCCCGCTAGGTAGCCTTACCGATGAGTCCTCTAGCGGGTCTAGGACGAAACGCTCCCTTTCCTTTTCCTCCTCCTTCTCTTACTCCTACATAATAGCGCCGCCAAACTATCTATCGCGAACGTGATCTCGTCGAGGGCTTCATTCGTGAGGACAATTTTGCGTGACATCTCTTGATGTCTGGCGCCCAAATTATGAATCTCTGACCTTTTCATATGCCCGGCATTCAAGCCTATAAAAACCCGAAGCGGATTGTTTCTCCGCCTCTATACACGAGATCGGGAAGAGTAAACCGCGTGGTAAAATATTTGGCAGTATTATACGTAGGGCTTTACTAATTAGCGGTCTTTCTACAAGGTCGGTATCGTTTACTCTGATTTGTTCATATTTCTCGGTGAGGTTATCGGCAATTTCCTTGCTCGCCAAGAAGTCGCATATTCTGCCGTTAGATACTCGTGATATGAATCTAATATTGACTGGGTTGATAATTTTACCTATTGCCTGTGCGTAATCTTTTAGTTGAATTCCGACTTTAGCTTCAATTATAATCGCTTGATCCTTTTTGGGGAAACAGTAGCTTCGTACTATCTTATTGTAGCTTCTTCTCTGGTGTATGTTGGGTCCGTTTCTTTCAGTTTGGGATACACGGTTTTCTTGGTTGGAGGCCATTTCGGTGAATAGATTGCACTGGTGTCCGTAGATTTGAACTTTAACGGTTTTCCTGCACTACGCTAATATTCATTGTGCTCACTGTATATTTACTCGAAACTCGATGTTCGCATTTATGAATGTATTTATTTCGGTGTACGGTACACGCGATCACTTCACGCACGGTGTTTACATACGTCTGGTCGCTACCGCAGTTTCCGACCGACAATTCTCGAAAATTCTTGATGTCATCATTTCGAGCTTGAAAAATATGCGAATAATAATTTTCAAGAGACTTCAATAAATTCTTGGGTTACGCACCCGCCATTTTTGTTGTTGTACTTTTGACATTAGATTCATAATCAGCGGAAATTGGAGTACTCCTTCCTACTTTGCCACGATTTCGGTCGAACTCACTACTGTGTGTAGGCGAAGTTTTGGTTCGATAAAAACGTCGACGTTGGAAATTTGAAACGGTGGTTTCTCAAGATGAAAGTCTGCTCTATCGCGTGGTATAGTTCGATTTTCCGCTGGACCCTTATTTTTTTGTATAAATTGAAAAATAGCCTCAAAAATTGGTGCAAAACTGGCGTCTCTCCATCTTTAACGATTGCTTAAACATGTTTAAACATTCATAATGTATTAATATTGGATATCTATTCGGTACTCACTCTATTCGGTAAAGTCTACAGAATCTATCGCTGCTAAGAACAATTCAATGTCTTGTATATTATCATCATAATATTTGTTTAAAGTTGAAAAATATGTCTTTTTTCAAAATCACGTTTCTCAACAACTGTGCATCTAGGAGAAATATTAAGGATAGATTCGGGATCAGTGCAAAAAATGAAAACCACCCAACAGTAGTTGTTGAACATGAAAAAAGTTTGATTTTGTTTGACAGTGTTATTGTTGCAACTGCGATAGACATATCGAATGGAAGATGGTCCATGAGTGTTTCCTCATTACAATAAGGCAACTTTCATTTAGTTTTGTTTGGTTAAAATGCCTTTGATGGTATTATCGGCTTTGCATTTTTCGGAAAAAGTGGGGAAGAATAACACGCTTTTGGGGGGACAGCATTATGCGTCGCAGTTATTCTTTTGTTTGAAAAAAATGAGCACTTACCTAACGAGCAAAAACATAAGCGTTTTAAAGTACCCGTAAGAAGAAAATGGAAAGTTTTAAAACTCGTTAGCGAACTAGCCAGCATGCAAATGCTGTACATTCTATCCAACGATTTGAAAACATTTCATGCAATTCATTTCTTCCAATAAACTCACACATCAAAGGTAGATTTCCACCAACGTTTCGTTGAAACATGCAAAAGGTTATGGTAGAGTATTACTTAAAAACCTCTTTGACTCGAAATTCTATTCATCAAGGAAACGCAGAATTAATTTCATCAGCAATCATTGCTGTAAACCTTAACTTTCCAGTTTCTGTTCCATTGAATAAATTATTTCGAGTCTTTGTAGTTTTTATGGAATTTTCAGAGAGCAAAATGAACTTGATGGTTTGCTTAAAAAACGTTCTACTAATTTATAGACTGAATTCTGTATTTGGACAGGATAACTAATTGCAATTATAATCGATATGGTATCGATGTCTAAAATGTTTATCTGATACGTCTGTGTTCCTCGTTAGCCACTGCCCTCTTAAAAACAGGCAGCTCGGTCATGAATTCTGCCTGCTTTCTGTCCGAGCAGTTTCTGCCGGGCAGATCCTACCAGCAGAATGCCAGGCATCTGCGCAACAATAAGTATAGACGGATCCGCTGTCCAAAATCGAGCAGATTCCGAGCATCCTCAGTTTAGAGCAGCTTACTACCAGCATAATGCTCGCCATCTGCTGGCATCTTACGCTTGCAGGCTGTGCTCGATATCTGCTCGAGGCCGGCCTGGCTGACTGCGTTTCCCAAAGCGTGTAGACGTTCGGAAATGGTGGACTGCGCAACATTCAATGCTTCTGCCAATTGTTTCAACATTTCAGTTGAGTCTTCATCCAATAATGCCTGCAAATCTGTATCTTCAAACTTTTTCGGCTGTTCTGGACACTCCTTGTCTTTTATATCAAAATATGTACTTTTAAAGCATTTAAACCATCGTCCACAAGTTTTTTTGGGTTAGAGCATGTTCGCCATAAGCTTCAGCCAACAATCTATAACCTTCAGCCGCCGTTTTTTTTCAAATGAAAAAAGGTTATTAAACTTCCCCGCAAAAAGTCTTTTTCTGGTACAAAATTCGACACATTTAAAGCTATGAAAACTATGTTTGTTGCACAATGACAATTTATAACAAACTGACTTTTGATGGCGTATGTTTACCCTCCTAAACGCCATAGACGTCATTAGTTTATACCAACAAATGTATTAGTAACGCCATTTCTTAGCAAAATCGACATTATTAACCGAAACACCTATTATTATAGAAGCAATTTTCAGTACGTACGGTAAATCCTCTATAGACGCAACAGCCCCGGGGGGATTTCGTCGCATCTATCGTACAGGGTAGCTATTTTTTATCTAAAAAGGCCGAGCCGAAAACGTATAAAGGAAAACGTGTAAAGTGAGACCACGCGCGGGCCTTATGAAGGGTGCGTTCCGTTTCACGCATTATGCGCATAGACTGCATAGAGAACCGTTCCGTTTCATTCAATGCACGCATCAGAGCGCTCAGAATTCCCCAGATTCCCACCACCTCTCGCGCATCAGCCGTGCATCTGCTACCACAGTTCAGAGGTGAAGCGTTTGATGCGAAGTCGATGCATTAGCGGTAAATTTGAAAAAAGTAGATGCAAATGAATGCAAGCGAAGCACATTCTGCACAATGTGAAGACAAACATCTGTAAAGATGGACCGAGTAGAGTTTCCTGTAATTTAACAAGAAAGTAACGAGGTGTTGACACTCTTACTCGATAAAGAAAGTGTTGTGAGAGCAACTGAAGGTATAAATATATGGTAAGACTTTACAAAAGCCCCCCCTTCCTTTCGACATGTCACATACGTCATTCTATTCGTTTTGAAATTCTGAACACAAAATGTATATGTCACTTTTGGCTGAAATGAATAGTTTTCGAGATATTCGCAAAAAAAGTATCACGAATACTGTATTGAATTTTTCGTATTTCTGCACGCTCCGTAGCTACGTAAGCCTGTCCGGGCGCGACGTTTGTTTACATTTTGCTTCTAAACACGCTGTGGAGATAGAACGGACAGAGACGGATAGAGTGGACAGAGAAAACAGGGTCTCATTCTGATTATACATATATTGAGTGAACTTCAATTTTGAAAGACTACTCCTGGATTTTCGTATACGTGGTCGGGACGGCCTGACGGCCGACCATCTCCGCCCCCTCTACGACCTAGTAGTAGTAGTAGTTAATGTTTTGCCGGGGAAGGGCGGATCGGCCGCCCCTCGCTTCCTTACGGCACACCGGATCTTTCATCACCAGTATCACAATTGGCGCTGCCGGCCTCGGCCCTTTATTGGGTTGCAATTATCCATTCGTTTTTCGATCGTCCCCTCTGTTTTATTAGGCCCGCGCCGCTTTCAAAGTCGTCGATCTACTAGACGGGACGGTCGTCATTGGTGAGAACGGTCATTCTACCTATTTATAATGGATTTTTGAGCTTGTTTAGAGCTCGGAGCGAACGTTGGACCGGCTCACCTTCGGACCTGCAGGGTGTCTCGCCAGCCCATATTTTGACTCCCCCCACTTCACCATGTTATCATGTCGAATGCATCAAGTTATATTCCTTTCCCTACTCTGTCACTGGATAGCCAGTGACTTACCCTCTCCCACCCAGGGACTAGCCCTTTCCCTCCTACTCTGTGATTCTATCTAATGTCACATAAGGACTGCAAATGCAAGGGACGCGAAATTTGGGCTGCCATTGGGGAGAAGCTAGTTGCAACTTGGGATCAGATCCGACTTTATCGAAATCCCAGCCAAGGCGAGATATCAATTCCATACGGTCGTCACTTGCCGATCCTACCACACGTGGGGGTGAGGAGGGTTCGTCCTTCGACTTAGCCGCAATTTGTTCTCCGAGGAGAGCTAATATCAGTGCCTTCGAAGTCTCCCTCCTTGGTGGGCTTGATGCATTCTAGATAACATGACTGATTGTTTGGATGTGTCCACCATCCCCGGGGTCGGTCGGTGTTCAGCAAGTAGCTTCGTCCACCAGACTTTCCTCTTTACAGGTTTTTTCTTCCGTTTGTGTGTGGTTGTTGGTGCTGCGTAAGTGTACGCAGCCCGTTTTCGTAGAGATTTTCTTTGCTGTAACCGCTAGTCTATCTCTTTTTCCGTTATCTTTTCGATTGCCCTTTATTTACGACTGTGTTCTTTAACTGCAGGTTCCTCGTCAGGGTGGTCAATTCTAGGTCGTGCAGTTTCGGCTATGATCGCGGTTTATTCAGCCGGTCTGGCCTACTCGTGCGCGTGCTAGCTTCTCAGCCGTTCGGAACCTGTTGTGTGTGTTTTACCGTGTTTGTTGTTGGTCTCAGTGACTCCCTTCCTTTTTTCCTAATTATGTGTTGTGGTGTTTGTTTCCGTTTTCTTTGTAGAAGATTTCTAGTGCCGTTTTGCCTTTATTCGTATAGAGATTTTGGTTATATGTTTGTATTACATATAGTCCTTCTCTTTTTCCTTATTCTTTTCTTTGCCCTTTGTTTACGGCTGAATTCTTTGTCTACAGGTTCCTCTTCGGGGTGGTATAACAAAACCTAACGTAACAAAACATAACGACGTTTCTAAACCTACAATCAATTGTAACTGAATATATCGATGTGCTTTTAAAGTTGAAGCTGAAACTTTATTGTCAAATTCCGTGCATTTTTTTTAAACATATTACTTCATCCACGTAATTCTTTATCGAACCTTTATTGTTCGGAACAATATGTCAAATAAAAGTTATTACATTTTTCCAGATATATCTGTTTCCACAGGTCGATTCTTGGAATATTTATGTATAAAAAAAAGTGTAGGAAAATAATGCTCATTTATGAAATATTTTTAAATTAAAAATTCAGGTATCTAATATGAAATTTGAATTAGAGATTCTAAATTTTCCGAAAATTATGCTTCAATACTTTCTTACGTACAATATTTCCAGGAATCTTTTGTTCTCGAGTTTTACTTTTAATATATGAAACCTTAAAAACCAACACCAAATCATCCTCTGAAATATGGCGGAGAATATAACATTTGATGATAATCCGTATGGCTTCGTGATGATTCGCCTTCTCACCGACGCGTCGCAACGAGAATCCCTCTACGACCTAACCACGACTCATTCTAATCGCATAATTTTTGCCACAATTTCAAATCAAAGCTTTTTTTTTTTTTTTTTGGATGAGGGGGAACCGGTAGAACCCGGGGGTGCCGTAAACCCCCTCATCCAGGGTACCAGCGATAGATACTGGCCCCTTTGTCTCACACTTAGAGAGGGGACACCCGACCCCCGACCCGCTATCCGCATTCTGAAGGGGAGGATGCCGCCTAGACCACTCCTGTTCTTGGCTAAAATTTCAAATCAAACCTAATCTAACCTAACCTAACAACAACTCATTCTATTCGTATGATTGTTATCGCGCTGACGAACACGCACAGCACGGACGTGCGCGTGTACATAAAATTCGATGTGTTCAATGTGTAGTAACTGCAGTTTTTCACGAATATCACGAAAACTATTCATTTTAGCCAAAAGTGACATTTACATTTTGTGTTCAGAATGTCAAAACGAATAGAATGACGTACGTTACATGTCGAAAGGAAGGGGGGGCTTTTGTAAAGTTCAGCCAAATATATACAATCAATATATTTTTCACATTACAGAAATTACAAAAAATCACATAAATTACTAAATGAATTACATGATCTCGAAAGTAACGAACGATAATTTTACAGATGAACAATTTTTACAACTAGTAACCGAGTATCAAAGAAATCCTGAGCAAAGCAAAGCCATTTTTGATTCGCATCAAATGCATGGAAAAGCGTTCCGTTTCCAAGCGCGCATCATGCGCATTAGTGAAACGGAACGATGCGCTTGATGCGTGAAACGGAACGCACCCGAACTGTGCCGGCGACGGCAACTGTCCGCGTCTCTTTCTTTTCTATACGCTATCCGTCCTTGCGCCCGAATCGTTCATCGTCATTCAAACCACTACAGTTTAAATTCCATCGAAGGAAAACCATCGAATTGGAGCGTTTGCATCCGTCAGGAACAGACACAATTTTTGTAGTTTCTTTAACTGTTTTAAGTAATTACTTAAGATTTCTTTAAGATTTACTTAATTTTATTTCTTACCAAAAAATTTTAATGGATTTTATTGAAACACGGTAAACATTTCCAAAATGTTTGTTTTGCTTCGTCGTAACCTAAACAGTTTCTTGGCCGCAAGAATTGCACAACATTCTCTTTTTAGGCGATACAACGTCAGTTAACAACAAATAAAAGAAGAGATATGTATCGTTGTAAAAGTAAATATATATTATACATATGTACAGTAGAAATTATATTGGGTTTGGTCTTTGTTTAATTAGAAAAATGCCACAAATTCACCACGTCAAAGTTTCATAATACACTAATGTCCCGATTACTGTCAAACAGCCGTATTTTTGGTGAACGGTAATCCTGGTGTTGTGATCGTAGTTTTGTTACTTCAAAGGCGATTCCGAACATAGAGAAGGACAGATTGAAATTCAAAGGTGAAGCCGAACATAGAGAAGAATAGAATGAAATTCAAAGGAGAAGCCGAACATAGAGAAGGAAGAATGAGTGTCTCTTTCTTTCCAATACGCTGTCCTTCCTTGCGACCGAAACTTGAATCGTCGATTTAACCACTAAATACAATTGAAATTATATCGTGTTTGGTCTTATATTAATCAGAAAAATGCCAGAAATACGATAGTGAAATTTCATTAAAAAAATAATGAAAATTAAGAAAGTTGAAAATTTCGATTCATTCGAGTCAATGTGTGGTGTTTACACCGATATACCCGAGCCGAGATCAATCATCGCCGCCTTCGGCGCGGCGCGGCGTCGGCCGCCAGTGGAGTGGGTAAGCACGCGTCAAGGAACGTGATCGAAACACACGACAGTAATCGGGACATCACTGTAAATAAGTGATAACAGAATTTTATTTTACTATTTCATTGTGATGACGCACGGGCGTTTGAACTGTGCCGGTGACTGCGACTCTCCGCGTCGCGTTAATAGTGGTTCACACCGATATACCGAGCCTAGATCAGATTACTAAGTTGGGGTGGGAGGGGGGGATATTCTTGGTCGCATCTATCGTGTAGAAATTGTTGCGTCTACAGCGGATTTACTGTACCTACTACAGTAAAGTCCCAAACCAAGTCGATTTTCGGTTCTGTACTGTGACATAGATCGGGACCGGATACTATTTTTTTGTGACCGCGTCGACCGCGTCAAACGTAGAAAAGCACAGCGTATAAACAAGGTCCGCGCGGCCGAAGGTGGAACAAAAAATAATCCTTTGGAATCTTCTTTATTTTTTACTTATTCGAACCATGGAATCTACCATGCTACTTTTGTATATGTATATCATTTTTCATATTGTTACAAGTAACGGAAATATTCAAGATGGACAAAGTTATTAACCTAACCTAACCCACCCACCCACCCTGTATTTGGCTAACAATACAACAGAGGTTCTATAGCATGATCAGCATAAACATGTATCATTTTATTCAAACTTAAATTGTTTATTTGCAAGTTATTTCGCATTCGCAATGTAAAACTGAATAGCGTGCTTTTCATACTATTCATAAACCGGTACGAACGATCCAGGGTGAGTCTAAATCATTGTTGCGGTTTCCGTAGTTCATAACTTTCAACATGGAAACGGAAAGATAAAACTGCTTACGGAATACATACAAACGGAATACGTATAATTCGAAAAGTCTGCTATCTATGAAATCGATACCGTAGAATTTTAAACAGCTGCAACACGCCCGCATTTTCTCGTGTACAGTGCCATCAAAAAGTATTTGAACACTGAATTTTTGATTTAGGAAAAATTAGCGACGTTTAACCTTATGTTATAATTTTTTTTGTAATTGATTTAGCTACTCTTTCGTTATACAGTTTTAATTATTTGTTTTTGATTCTATCGCAATAGATACGTGTTTAAAAGTCGCATCTTCCTAGCGTAGATACGATATTTTTTCGTCTTTCTTCTCCTTTTAAACTAACAATTAGCTAATACCTCATTATTAGGTTGTCCGAAAAGGTTCTTTCGGAATGTATTCCTTTAATATTGCTAAATAAATATTAGGTTGTCCCAAAAGTTGGTTTTCGATTCATGTACATAATGTAAATTCATCATAGGAAGTACTAAAACAATAACCTAAAGATTATCGCATTGTTTGTATTTATTTAGTAACATTAAAGAAACACATTCCGAAAGAAACATTTGGGACAACCTAATACATTAACTGATGGGTCATTACACGCAAAATCGGACACTGTTTAGAGTACTGTTGCGGATTTTGTTCAAATCTGAATATGTTATAGTCTCTTTAGTGACCTATAAACGAATCTTAAACGATTTTTCTAAATCTTAAGAATTGTTGATTTTACAGACGTATAAAAAAAGTCTCACCCTTCTTTCATTAAACTTTGAGACTAGAACTAACACACCGATGAAAATGAGTTTTAAGAGCTTATAGCAAATAAGCAAAGAAGTATCTACTAAAAATGATTTTTTCACGATTAATTTTGCTATTGTTTTAATCAAATGCAATGTTTTCATAGCAGGGATCTTTATAAAATTAAAAGAAATGAGAATATAGCCCCAAGTGTTCCCCTCAAAAACATTTCTTTTTTAAGGATGTTCTGGAGGTATATAAAAACGCAATAAAATTTTTGAAAATTTGACAAGATATAATTCTTACTAAATTAATGCAATTACCGAAGTTTGGGTTCGATTCACTGCACCGTTTAATGTTTATAGCAACTTAAAGTTTGCACATTTTAACACGTCTTCTTATGGAGAATTCATAAAATTCCACTTCAATCCCTATTTAAACCTTGAAAAACGCAACTAGAATCTCCATTTTTTAAATATATATAATAAAAATTATGTAATTAATTATGTCCAAATTTTATTAGGATTCACTAAACAGTTACAGAGCAAAAAATTATAAACTGTTACAAAACGTCAAATTTATCGTGTTGTCATCTCAATAGCATGGAAACGCGACAACAGTGTAGACCACTGAATATAGCTACTATATCATCGATGATTGCGCGCGACGTTTGAATACTTGCCGGTCTTTTACATACACACAAAATTTACTCTTTTGAAGTAAAATAAAAAAATTAAATTAATTTCAATTACTATTATTATTATTATTATTTTTTTTTTTTTATTATCACGATAATGTCCAAACATACACAATAATACCAACTATCAAATATAAAAATACAGCTGAGTTCAGTGCAGTACAGTGTTGCCACGTTTTTTTGTTATTTTCAGAACATAATTTTATGCAAATTTTACATGTTTATTTTCAGTAATAACCATAAATATTGCTTTCCGAGGTATTTTTAATTTATTTAAATATTTATTTTTAACTTTTTATTGCGTAATTATATATATTGAATATCACAAATTTATTATCTTGAAGTTGAAATCAGGGGGTAGAATCATTCGCAAAAGTCACTTACAATTTTTTATAATATGAAGACAATTTGATTAAAGCATAATTATAACATGAAATTTACTAATTAAACGAAAGCTTTTTGAATTAATCTATTTTTTTAATGCAAAATATACTCATGAATGGCTTTCATTGCCAATATATTGATGGATTTCGAATTTCTTGTATGTTTGTCTCCCATTGTACCTCCAGAACATCCTGAAAAACACGGACACTTTAAAATTGACGATATTAAAATGATTTAAAGCGAACGCTACACCGCGATATACAGCCTCGGACTCCGCAAATACAACGGGCAGGATCGAGGGTGACATTTTACTAGAACTCTTGAACCATAAGAGATATCGGGATGAAATTTGCACTGGAATTCATTAAAAAATTATACGTATCCACCGATAATTATCGTAATAATTTTTAAATTTTATTGTCTTAAAATAATATTTAAAATTGTTTACTCGTTACTCATTTAGTACTTTTCCAGATAATTTAAATCAAAGATATTTTTGGTTAGAAATTTCTTCGTATTTCTTGACATTTGGCCTTCATATGAATATTTCAAGAAATACAAAGAAAAATTTACAACCAAACACATCGGTTCATATGGTTCGAGAGTTATACTTTAAACACTAATACCTTGCGTGGGGGGACGATGTGGGAAGTATAAATCGTGCATACCTATGTAGGGAAAAGTGTACTGAAAATAGTACTATTTGTAACTCAAGAGATATTCCTTATCAAAAATGAGGAATTTTCACAATGTCCGTGCCTTCGCCGTGCATAATATCTTTATGCATTATTTAAATTAATTTCTAATTGCCAGTGTAAATTCTTATCATTAATGAATTCTCTGCACTGCAAAAGAAGAGCAGAGAAAAAATATTAAACAGGTTATCCAGGGCATCCAGATGAAGATGATCATCTTTCTCTTGCGAAACACATTATTTTCAAAATGTCCAACTTTAAGTGTACCTTACGATTACAATTTTTATTATATTTCATTAATTTCTTTATTTTCGAGGGAGATGGATATGTAGGAAGCAATACAAACATTGTACATGTAAATATGAGAAAGTTCATTTTTCGACAAAATGTCACTCGCTTTTCCAATCCAGACCATTCTGGCGCCAGTTCTCCGAGTCTGCTTTAAAAGACGGCGTAGAACAGTATAAAGCGTTACTGTATGATGTACATATTAATATTAAGAATAAAAGAGGAAGAAAATTCTCATTGGAATACACTTTTAATTTTTTACAAATGGTTTTTTAGCTCTTTTCATGTAGTATATTACATTGTTTGTGACCTGGAGACTGGGAAATAAGAGTAGAATATTATTTCTATATGTTTCCATGCATTTATTACGAGAAGAAACAATTTTATTGGAAAATATGTAACATTAAACGAAAAATCGGTGCGTCAAAAAGTTGGCACATATTTCTTAAAATAACTAAAAAATAATGTATATGTATAAAAAAATAATGTTTCAATACTTTGTAACTCCGCCTTTTATTTGTATAACTTGGAATAAACGTTTCGGTATACATATATAATTTTTTAACCACGTTTCTGCTTAACAATACCCGGTATCGTTCAAAACAGGTTTTTAATTAGTCGAGGGTTCGAAATTGTCTTCCGCCGGCATATATCGATTTTTTTTCCATATTCGTCTACATTTTTTAAGAAATTCCAAATAACTTTGCGACTTCGATTCAACAGTTTCGCAATTTTAGCAATGGAACAATATTCTTTACGCAAATTCATAATATTTTAGGACCAGTCAATCTTTTGTCGCGACCCATTGTTGGAAATTTTACACTATTTCAATTCTAGAACACGCACAATATTAAAAACTTGTCGAGCTGAACACTTTGACGTCTTGGCGTTAACTGTAAACACACAAATTTGAGTTTTTGCTATTATTTTGACGCTACAGTCAGCACTACTGTTTACATTTTCGACTTAACCGTAAATCTATAGATAGAAAACAAGCATTTACCCTGCACATATACAACCTATTACTAATTGAGCAATGATATACAGGGTGCGGCACCTAAAACAGGTCACCTGAAAAAATCGCTTGCTTTTGAAGATAGAAAAAAAAGGATCAGACCAAACTTACTTGATATCGAGTGGCTCGTAATCCGATGTCATTAATTTTTTTATAGGTGGAGACGTCAAGGAGATACGAAGGTCAACTCTGTTTTTTAAATGGAACGCTTTGGTTTTTTATTTACATTCTGATAGTGTATTTCAAAACGAATACAATGATCTATTATGAAGGTCATTCAAGGTCACGCAAGGTCAACTGCAATAGAAAATAAAATGTCTCAAAGCACTCTTCAAATACTTTTGTCTTCTCTGGTTGTTGGCATGCTGCTCTTCTAAGTATTGGTAAGGGTCGCGGAACATAAATAAACATACCATCACATTGTATGCTTACCTGTATCCAGAAATGTTAGTAGTAGTTTGACTACCGACCAGAGTACGGCTTCGAAATATTCAATCCGAGTGTTCAATTTTCAAGAATGCGTTACACGATAGCAGAGAAAGTGGAAATGGTTATCATTTATGGTGAATGTCATAGAATTATTAGGAAAGCGGTACGCGTGTATGGTGAAAGATTTACCGATCGTAACAGTCCTTCGCTTTCTGTCTTTGGAAACATTATAAAAAAGGTCTGTCTTTGGAAACATTATAAAAAACGCACTCGAGCCATAAAAGCAACTGATGATGGAAACACGATAAACATTGTAGCAAGTGTAATACAAAATCCACATGTTGGTACGAGACAACTTGAACGCGAGAGTGGCATCGGTCAACGAAGTATTTTGCGAATACTTAAAGTTAACAAATTTCACCCATTCCACATTTCACTGCATCGACAATTAAGTGAAAATGATTTTCAAAAACGTTTACAGTTTTGCGAATGGGGCCTACGGAAACTGCAAGACGATCAAATATTCTTGAATAAAATTTTGTTTACAGACGAGGCCACATTTACAAACCACGGACAAGTTAACTGTGACAACGTGCATTACTGGTCGGTAGATAATCCACGATGGCTACGAGAAGTGGACAAGCAGAGACCTTGGTCTGTCAACGTCTGGTGCGGCCTTCTTCCTAATAAAATAATTGGTCCATATTTCATTGATGGAACGCTAAATAGTCATAAACACGAGACAATCTTAAAAGACGTTTTGCCAGAATTGTTAGAGGACATTTCACTGGACATGCGACGGTCCATGTGGTTCCAACAAGACGGATGTCCTGCTCGTTCAGCTCGAAATGTTACAGAATTACTGAACAGGACATTTGAAGGTCGTTGGATTGGTCGATCAGGAAGTAATAAGTGGCCAGCACGTTTCCCAGACCTGACACCGCTAGATTTTTATTTGTGGGGATAATTGAAGGAACAAGTGTACCGCGAAAAACCAACAACCACAGTTGATATGCAAGAACGTATAAAAAGAGCTTGCTCTGTAATAGATACAACTGAAATTTGTCAGGCAGTGTCATCGGTATTGCAACGTTTTAGATTATGTCTCGGTGTTCAAGGTCGACATTTTGAACACTTGAAGTAGCAGCGAATACGTACATAACATGTTACATGTAAATCGTCGTAGCGTTCGAAGAGTGCTTTGAGACATTTTATTTTCTATTGCGGTTGACCTTGCGTGACCTTGAATGACCTTCATAATAGGTCATTGTATTCGTCTTGAAATACACTATCAGAATGTAAATAAAAAACCATACCGTTCCATTTAAAAAAACAGAGTCGACCTTCGTATCTCCTTGACGTCTCCACCTATAAAAAAATTAATGACATCAGACTACGAGCCCCTCGATATCAAGTAAGTTTGGTCTGATCCTTTTTTTTCTATCTTCAAAAGGAAGCGATTTATTCAGGTGACCTGTTTTAGGTGCCGCACCCTGTATAATACGAGAACTGTTATTCAAGTATATTTGCGAAAATTAACAAAATTGGATAGTTTTCTATGTTTTTGTCGCGGAGTGTATGTTTTATATGTATTGTCTGTCGCGGGTTGTTAAATGTGTCCAATTCAGGTTCAATTTTCTCCCAAGCGTTCGATAGCGTTTGCGGCGTAACCGTTTCAATCGCGGTAGCAATTCAGAGCTTCAATTTATCGCGAGAAGTCGCAGAGGACCTGTAAACAATCTCCTTAACGTATTCCCGTGGGAAGAAATCAAGCCCGTCTGGTTGATTTCTATGGGCTTTGAGAGGTACGCGTCCGGGATTCGATCAACATCTTCCTGCAGAGTGTTCTGTATTTCTTGTTCCGTTTCATTGTCAGTGAAGAACGGCACCGCACCGCTCTCCTCAAGTTAATTTAACGAGTTCACCGTCGTCTTAGTCTTAAATAGATTTATGTGCCTAGATTTAAAATTTCATTTCTACATTGATCTAGAAACTCACTCACTTGAAACGTTACAAACTGTCCTCTGCTAGAAATTTTCTACGTAATACA